>JAAKBH010000641.1:0-165746 GCA_019776075.1 Amaranthus palmeri | reverse complement strand
TTACCCTACAAAACCGTAGCAAATACTAAGTAATTTTTTTTAAGCAAAACGCGTGTCCTTTTAAAGAGTAGAAAAGAAAACGCTAATATTTTCCCATCTCCATTCATCATCATTTATGAAAGGCTGTGTGGCCTCTTCTTTCTTCTTCTTTCTTTGAACCCTAATATTTTCATTCATCATCATCTCTATTTCCCCACACACACTCTTTTCTCTCTTTCTTTTCTGTCCGCGGCTTTTCTCTCATCTCTTTGAAACCCTAAATATCATTTCAACAATACCTAAAACCCTAGCCAAGATTTGAAACTGAGAGAAATCAATTAATTTGGGGTTTTCGATTTCGATTTCTATTTCGACATCGTTTCACTTTGAAAATTTTATCAAATTCTGTTTAAGAATGTCCACGGCGTCATATGGTCGTAGTAGAAGCAGAGATAGATTTTACTGTCCACCACAAGTTCGTTTGAAGAAATTTCGTTGAAGAACAAGATGTTTCAACCTATCTAAATAGCGTTTTTTTCTGGGTTTTTTGAAGAACAAGATGTAGACACTTTTAATTTGGGGTTTTTTCTAGGTTTTTTGAAGAAATTTTACTGTCCACCACAAGTTCGTTTGAAAAAACGTCATAGATCTGTAATTTATTGTTTCATTCGTTTTTTTTTATGTTTATGTTCTCTTATGTTCTTTTTGTATGTTCTTCCAAAACATTTATTAGATCTGTAATTTAATAATTGTTCTTCGTTTTGTTTATGAAGATCTGTAATATTTATTCGTTTTGTTTGATCTGTAATATTTATTAGATCTATAAGATTCAATGATTCAAAATGTTCTTGTGTTTTTGATCTGTAATAATTGTTCTCAAAGGTGTTAATATGTTTGATCAGTTTTTTTTTTATGAAGATCACTTTTGTTTGAGAAAAACCTGATCCATAACTTCATGAAACGAAATAATAAAAAACAAAAAAAAAATTAAATAAAAGGTGCTCAAAGGCTGCGGTTCTTAAAATGACCGCAGCCAATAATCAATTTTTTTTTGTTCTAAAAATGGGGTATAGGCTGCGGTTTTTATGACCGCAACGAATAAGTTTTTCCTCATTTGCTGCTACTACAAAGGCTGCGAGTCAAAACCGCACCCTATACCCCCAAAAAAACCGCAGCCAATGTGGTTTTTTCCACTAGTGAATATAATTAGTAAATTGATACATTTAACTCTGATGTGCAAATTTTATTTTAACCACAAGCGCACGTCGTACATGTAGATGCGGGTCGAACATAAGGAAACTAGGACAAGAAACTTTCTAATATCTACTAAAAATATTGCTTGAAGGTTGATTAATTTTTAACTAATAAGATAATAATGCAATGAAAAAGTGGATTAAAACTATTTGATGAAAAGATCTAGGGTGTCGGGATTCACCTAAAGTATTGAATGATCAAATTCTCACTAGTGTCTATCAAATTTTGGATTAATTATCACTACAACATACTTTGCTTTTACTGGGATATATTTAGAGACATTTAATTTAAATGTCGCTATTTCAAACTTCTAATAGTGTATATTGAGGATTTAGTGACATTTATTAAAGTCTTTAGCAGCATATTAAAAAGTCACACTAAAGCTTTTAGCGACATAGGAACTAGTGACATTTCTCACAAATACCACTATAGACTATAGTGACAATTACATATGCCGCTATAGACCAAATTAAGTATCGCTAAGTCACCTTATGGAGGAACTTAAAATAAAAACCAATAATTATTACACAAAAAATATGAATTAGTGGCATTCTTTTAATGTCACTAAATCCAATGTCGTGAAAAGCTAAATTTATTGTAGTGTACGTGGTTAAACATGATCTTGTTAACCTCAAACTCTCGCTCTGTTGATTAACTAATTCAGTTCACACACGCTACTTTTGTTAACGAATCAATATGAATAAAATTAAAATTTACCCTAAAGCAAAGTCGATCCTAGTCTTACATGCTAGTTTTATTAACTAGTCCGACAAATCATGTTTAATTGAGGGTTATAAGCACAATTCAAGTACTTTAATCCTAATTTCATAGACACATTCAAAAATCAAATCATACTTGACTTATAGGTTCAAATCCATAACCTAGAAAATAGATCTGCTCACTGATCATGATAAAAACAATAAAAACAAACCCTTGGATCATACTAGACATGACTAAGAAAGAAATTAATGACAAATTCAAGAAAAGCAATAATTGAATACCAAAGAACACAACTGTAACAGAAGCAGCAGTCACGATACGTAATTAACATTAATGAAAAATTTTTACAAAATAATGCGGAAGTCTGAAAATGCCGATCTGCTAAAAACCTTTAAAATTAAAAACATTTATTAGAAATGATAAATATTACATAAAAGTAGGAAAGTAAAAATAAATATTGTTCGTTTTAAAAATACACAATAATTAAAATTAAATACGTCCAAATCATCAAACATAAGGTATATAAAAAGTTTTGGAGCTAAGTCCTCGACAACATCAACAAATTGTACCTGCGGCCTGGATCGGAACCTGAAACTAAATCCAGCAACATGCTGTCATCCATAATACGAATGACAGCCGATTGAATCGGTCAGCGCTTAACGCCGAGCATAACTCCCTATCTAGCTCAAAATATGGAAATAGTACACTACATTTATTAAATAATAATTAGAGTACGGACTTATAATTAATTGACACCACTGTATACTTTTACCATATTCTTTTACTGTTCCATACTTTTAAGTCATTAAATTACCATTCTCAACTTTTACAGAAGTACGTTACTGCCACTTATACAATTCGGTTATCTTAATACTTAAGCAAGTTCAGTTGGTTAATACTCATGACCGTACGATGCCTTATAGCATCAATACTAATCAAGTTCATCACTGATCAACAAGCACAACAATATGACACCTGATATATGTAAGGGTCTGGCTAGATTAGGGCCAAAGCCCTATATCTAACTGTGGTGGGGGTCGTCACCCCGCCAATGTTTATGCTCGAGCTTCTACAGGATAGGTAGCTAACCCACTATCTAACACCACATTTTACGTGCCGGCCAACCTGAGCGCCGGGATTTTACATGCTAGTCCGTGGATCGACATTACTTACTATCAAGGTCATTCAATCACTACACAGATAATTTCATACGAGCACATCACATTTTTCCTACTCTAAGATGACTTTGACTTGACCAACTTAGATAGTAAATTCGTTATTTAATAATATTCTACCAACATGCCCTTACTACTAAAGTTTTACTCATTAAACTTTATTTAAAAATTTTATTTTAATAGTTCATTTGTTAAATAATTTACATTAATATCTTTAGATTAATATATTCACAAGTAGCTACTAAATTATTTCTTTTGAAATAAGTTTGAATAATCAACATTTCTAACTTTAAAACAAATAACTATTTTAATTCTTTTCACAAAAATAAATATTTTAATTATAAATCGAGTAAAAATATATTCTATGGATAATTTTTCAAAATTCAACAAATTCACTTAAAATCAATATTCGAATTTGAAAAAAATAGTAAGACTTATCAAGTTCTTTAAAATAAATAATTATGAAAATATTCGTAAAAATCAATATTTTACGAAATTAATATTTCTATTAAAAAAACAAGTAACACTTTATAAGCTCACAAGAATCAATACTTCTAGTAATCAAACAAGTAAAACTTATCTATTCACACAAATCCGATCCATAACTCTGCATATAAAACTGTTTTGGATTGTGAAACGAGGAAGTATGCAAGGCACGTGAGATACCTGAAGTGGAAGTTGTATAGTGGTCAAACTTTGGTCAAGCTGGGAAGCGACACCTCCTGAAAGCGGCTTGTTTGTCTTACACAACAACTAGTTAGTCTTACCCGGGGGGTTATCTCCCGGAAAACCCCTCCGTTGCTTAAGTCAGATCGGAGAACATAGGAAATATGACGAAAAGAGTAAAAGTTAGGGTTTTTTGTTGGTTTGTCAGCAACCTGTGAAGGTGGCGAAGCGGGAGATAACCGTTTGGTGTTGGTGAGTATGAATTTTGGCAGAGTTTCGGTATGAAAATAAGGCTTAGGGCACAAAATCACCTAGGTTGGCCTTTTTATAACCATCAGATAGCGGTTATCAGATGGTGGTTACTCGTATACGAGTGGGAAGAATGGGAGTTGTGGACTCCTAAATCAGGAAAGCAGCGGTTACCTGGAGGAGTTGGGTAGTTGCAGCGTAGTTACCTGACGGTTACCCTTGCAGGAAGTGAGAAAGTCAGACCTTGCCTGGAGCTATTCCATGTAGAGAGTCCAAGGTTGACTATTTATCTGGACTTAGTCAAAGGAACTAAACTTTATCCATAACATTTAGCCCCACACATATGGAAGGATGTGAAGATGAGAGTCAGTCGTAGCATCTTGCTTATGCGGAATAGAGGTCACAAATTTTTGCCGGGGTACAGTATGACCGTGGTACCGTGGAATAATATAATTACTTATTCCTTGAATTCTTGTTTTTGGATCCCAAACACCGAGATTTTCCTTTGATATAGCCCCTAGTGATGCCTTTGCACGGGTTTGGAAAAACAACTAAGGGTCGTCCTGGGTCAAAAACAGGGTTCGAATGTAATTTGTACTATACCCACGGTGCAACGGGCTGACACTATGACGTTGGCATCCAAAAACGATCATTCACCATGGAAGACCCTACTGTGTGAACCGCAAAATCATTGGTGGAACAGAGTGAAAATACTTAGAATATTTTCTTCTCATTATGGGCCCAAAAATAGGATCCGAATGAGATTTGTACTATCCCGGCGGTGCCACGGGTATGATTTTGTAACAAATTGCCTGACCAAGCATAGTTGCTTCTGAACGTCCTGGGAAAAATTGTTGATGCTTACCGCGGAAATGCCACGGACACCTCTGAAAATACTTAGAATATTTTTACATCCCGTTTCATTTTAGGACCAAAATAGGGTCCGAATGAAAATCCTTCTATGACGACGGTACACCGGAGCAAGGATTATCATACTTAGAAAAATTTTGCTTTCCCTTTTTTTGGACCAAATAAGGGTTCGAATGAAATTCCTTCTATGCCAGCGGTGCAACAGGAATGCTAATGTTTTACTTAGAATTCTTTAACTCCATCGCCCATTTGGAGCCCAAAAACAGGGTCTGACTCATAATTCTTCTTGTGCGGCGGGCAATGATCACATACTTTGAGCTAAAAACAAGGTCCGAATCACAATCCTTCTTGTGAGACGTACAGGATTGAGTAACCTTTCACTTGCTTTCCCGGGGCATATCTCTGACATGAATAGTATCTTGGTGGTTGAGCATTTATTGACCATATAAATAGTAGAAGACTAGTCAAAGTTTCAATCACTTGTTTGACTTGATTTCTCACATACTGACTTAGAGAGAGAAAGCTAGAGAGAGACGCTCTGACATTCATCACCTATTCAAATTTCGGACAACTTTTTCAAGAACAAAAACAAGGTATTCCTCAAATCTTCTCAAATTTTTCGATTGAATATTGAGCTTTGATTGAATTTTGTTTGAAGATCTTCATTTTTCTTTTGATCTTCAACCTGTTCCTTGTGTTCTTGAATAAATTCATGAACATCTTCAATGTGTTCTTGATGATATTCAATGTGTTCTTGATCTAAGTTTAATCTCATATATCATCAATCCTTATATGCATATACTTATCTCTTCACGTAAAATTTGTATAACTTATTTATTTTTCCCGGAGTATGGATGAGAACTTGGTAGACACCAATGTGATCGCGACCCCGTCTTACTTGGAGACCCCTTTAGAAAATAAGGTAGAGGATGAGGAGTCGGATAGGAACTCTGTTTTTATCACAGCGGTCTATTCACCGGTGAAAAGTGGGAGTGAGTCGTTTGTACACCCTTTTTACCCGCCGGAAATAAAGTATCCTGCTCCATGGGAAGTAGATGTAGCTTTCCCTACCCATTATCTAACAAAAATAAACCCTGAACTGGACGGATTCTTGATTGTAGATACTAACATGGAGCAGAGCAAATATTCGTCTGAGCGAAAGAGCATTGCCGCAAACCACCTCTTTTCTACATCAAAGATGGGGGTCCGCTTAACTATTTCATTCATGCAAAGACACGGAACAAGTTGGATTCTTCCCCGGAAGAATTGGCTGATAAGTGGGGCCTTCCTGATAATATTAACATTATAAGGCCGGCTAACCTCGAAACAGTTAGGTATCCCCCACAAAACTGTATAGCTGTACATATGCCTGCTTTCGAGTTAGGCTTAAGGTTTCCGCTTCACCCTTTCATAAGGGAGTTGCTTAAGGTTTTGAACGTGACCGTAGCTGAGATATATCCCAACGCTTGGGGCTGCATCACGACATTTTTGATATTATGTAGGATTTTGAAGATATAACCTACACTTACTGCCTTTAGATACATTTTTCGAGCTAGGCTATGCCCGTCTGAAGACCACGGGGCTGGTTGGATTACTTTAGCTCATAGAAGGGGCTATAAGTTAGTAGGAGAGCTCCAGAATAACCAGAAGGGTTACCAGACAAGGTTTGTCCTTTTGTACAGTTATGAGCCTTGGAACTTTAAGACCAGTTTTGTACAATAAGTTCAATAACAATGTCCCACAGTGTACAGTAGATGAGGCGGTGATAATAGAATATGCCCAGATGTCTGTTGTCCAGGGGAGATCGTCGCAAAATAAACAAGAGAATTAGATCTCCCGTAAGAGGCATTTAGACCTGGAGTCACTTCTATCGGCTTATGAAATAAGCCTCAAGATTCATAAGCGTAAGTGTTTTAACTTGAAATGTATGGTTGTGTTTAGCCGGTTTCTGAATGTCATCTTTATGCAGGCGTAGCCCGAGAAGAAATTGAGAAAAAACACAAAAATCTAATGGGCAAATTTAACCTGATGGCTATGACGCACAACCGCGCCAAGAGGGCGGCGGATTCCACCCCTTTACCGTCTCCGCCAAAGGTAACTTTTTTTTCCACACTTGTTCTTCAATTTCTGATTTTTGTGAGCTGATTAATTTTTGTGCAGAATGGAAACACAAACATGGCGGATATAGACACTGCCCAACCAGAGGCGGAGGCGCGGGCACTCCTCGAGAAGAGGAAAGAAGCCCCGGTTCCCTCCCACGTGGAGCGGGGTGAACCGCAGGTAAAGAGGAAGAAAACAACAGCCAAGAGAAAGGCTAAGTGTGTAACAACCCGACTTACTGTTGACTGGGCAAGACAGGTCGTCACGGGGTTTACTAACCCAAAAATTCAAGTCTCAATTCCAAAACTTGTGCAAACGAGTCTTTAGTTCTAAATCATGACTAAATCAGCTAATTTCCAATCCAAACATCTATTCAAATCATAAAGCAATCATAAAAGTCTCCATAAAAGTCTAACATAACCAATACAGTCTAGACTAATATACAATTACCAAAGCCGAATACAAAACTACCAACTCTACGTGCTTGGCTCATACTAACATCCTTGGAACTCTAATCAACTCCGTTAACCCATCGTTCCCGGCTGGTACCGATCTGTAAACATTCTAAAAGATGAAAACAATAGGGGGTCAGATTAAACTGAATGAGAAGTAACAATCTAAAACAATACAAACAGTTATTTAAAAACAACGGCTTAAAAGCAACATCCTTTCCCTAGATCTTTGTGCGCACAGGGAATCTAGTTTGAGAGGTGCCCCATAGCTCTACGACTATGTCGCTCTCGGGTGAGGCTAGTCAATATTTAAATGACAATTCACCTCAAAAACAGGGAGTAGGGGACGGTGTCCCACAACTCCGTCAATGGCCAGCTCGCAGCTCGATCCATCAACCATATCATAATCATTCATAACCAATTCATCATCAATAATCATTAATTCAAAAACAGTTTGATAAAGAAATATTATCAAAATAGTAGTCTGGCCAGACCCCTTTAAGGGACTGCTACTACTCACCTACAACGGTGCTTTAACGAGTCGAGACCGGTTCATCGCAATCCATTAGAAGGGTTCATCGACGTAGTCGTATCCTGAAGCATAACAATAACCGTAATCACTAACGAGCGTTCGATATTACTATACTAACGTATAACTTATTACATCTCCTCCTACGACTGTAGCTTAACCAAGACTCACATAACTAAATCAAGAACACTAATCATCCAATATTCCATTACTTTCAAATATTTCTCAACAAGACCCATAAAATCAATATTTTCATACAAACAATCAAGATTCAACAACTTATCCCAAGATTCAATAATTAACTACTAATGGTCACTTAGTCCAATTCGTATACCATAAAGACTTTATAATCCAATAATCTAGAATTAACCACATTCTCCTAAGATTACCCAACAATCATCATTCTTTTTATATTAACCACAAATTTTCATACCTAAAATCAATAATCCTCATAGAATGTAATAATCCTTTCAAGAATATCAAATTAACCCATACTTTATCAATAATTAACTTTTTCTAATAAATCTTTGTTCTCAACATATATTCCAATAACTCAACTAATCAATTACTCTCAAGATTATAAATAGGATTCTTAGGGCAATAGAATAAAATAGTAAAACAATGTCACTAAGAGATTACTTATACAAAACCATTATAATAGAAAGCAAAGAAAAGAAAACTGAATATGTTGATAAGGTAGTACTACCTTCCAAAAGCATATGGCAAGAGACAAGAATAATTTATGCCAGTTGTTTTCCCCAAGAACAAATTAGACCAACAAAATAGCCATGTCTGTACTTTCAATTTTCGAGTGAAATCAAGAGCGAAGGAAGCCTTGTTTGAAGAGTTTAGGCAAGAAATTTGAATGCTGTTGATTTCCGAAAACCAAGGAAAAAAATCAAGAACTTGATTGGATGTCCTTTGCTTGAATCAATTAAAAAGATTTAGGGTTTGTTGTTTAATTCGAAAATCAAAGAAGGAAGGGAGGATGAATATACCTGCTGATAGTTTGTCCCTATTTCGAAAATCAGATGCGGAAATGTACAATGAAGAGGCAGCCATAGTTGTTCGAATAAAATCAGAGGAAGAGGGAAAGGGGTTTGAGGTTTCACCTTGTTCAATTGAGTGAGAAAATGAAAAATGGGTTTTTGGGTTGTCTTGGGGTCTCACGAAAAGGAAGAAAAAAAAAAGGTTGGGTTATATATATATTTTATTATTATTAATATTATCAATTGTTATTTATTTATTTGTTTTAAATTTCCGAATCAATTTTCTCGAATGTTACATTATACCCAACTTGAAAAGAACTTCGTCCTCGAAGTTTACTAAATCTCAAAGTCATGACTAGGGAACTTATGTGTAAACAATCTTATTACGTCCAACATATGAAAACTATGCTAACTAACAAACCTTAAGACTTCTACCAAGCCCTAACCAAGTCTAAGCATTTCCCCAAAATCTTACAATTCTACCAAGCTTAGAAAAGAACTTCATACCCAAGCTTACTTCTCAAAGACTAAGGAAAAACAATAATTATATCAACATAAAACATAATAATATATGATCAAGCAACCATCGTAGTCGCGTTTTATTGTGTCCTCTGCCTCCATTGTTATTTCCTCGTTAACGTATTTAAGCCATCGCATCTTCACAAGTGTTGTACTATCTCGACGAGAATCGCGTGTCTTTTCATCGAGGATCTGAAAACGTGTCTCCTCATACTGCAAGGCGCCATCACGATTAAGCTGCTCGGGCTAAAGAACGCGTGAGTCGTCTCTGATGCGTTGTTTCAGCTGTGATATATGGAACACGTCACGCACTTGTCGGTGGAAGCTGGTAAAACGAGTCGATAAGCAACCTCGCCTATGCGTTCAAGAATTCGTATGTTCATAACACTTAATATACCCTCCTACAAGACAACTATTATCATAAAAAAACTTATATATAATAATTCCAACCCAAAATTTGATAATACTCACACTGCACAAATTTGCTACTTTTACCAATATCAACCATTATACACCGATCTTAAAAAGAACATCATAAAACTTCAAAACTTATCCTTATTAAACGATAATCATCTTACTCCTCAAATCATTAACTTTTCTTTATATCATACTCAACCTTTAACCATGTGTTCTTCCTTAGTTTTCCAGACACGAACTCTTAGAATTATTGAATATACTTAATGATAAAAGATTCCTTTCCCACAAAGTCTTGATACATATATGATACACAACCCTTTGCTTAATATCATCTCTAATATTATTAAACATCCAAAGTAACAACTAAAGCCGTTTATGCGGTACTTACTACACTACTAAGCGACTTCCTTAGTTCAACACCCTTAATTAGTCATAGCACAGCATGATAATCTTTGAATACATTCTTAGTAATGTATGAACCACATATTATCAACATTCGCAATTTAACTTCAAGTTCTCCAAAGCAACTTCGGTTAATTCCTATACATATCCTAATGCTTGATCATCGAATTGTACTTTATATAGACCTCTAAGTTTTTCACGTGGCACTCAATCTGTAAATTGTGTAGTCCTTCCAATATTTTATTTATACAACTTTATTTCTCCAAATGAACTAGTCTAAATCCTCAATATAAGGCAAAATACAATTTTAAACAAACACTGTCGTTTCTATTAAAGTTTAAACACTATCTAGTCCTAAGTCTTTATTTAAACTCACACCTAGGCTTTACTGAAAATAAACTCAATATACCTTGGCGTTTCTAAACTATCCACTATGATACCACATCATCAAGGTTCAACTCACTTAAACAAAATACGATCGATACTACACAGCCAAATGATCTTGCTTTCGTACACCGAACTATAATCATAATCATGGGTCGACAAATAATGATGGTAAGGAGCTAGAAACAAGGTGACGCGATTCGAAATCTTAAGACGTACTATTCTAGTTACTAAAACGTTAATCGACAACGAACTTGTGATAAACATGAAGACATAGGCATCATTAAAAACCAATTCCAACATTGCATCGACGAACGAAATCTTCTTAGCGCCACGATCAATCGTTAAAGCGTTCCCCGTTTTACCCCGTAAACCTCACACCTCAAATCCAACATTTCTAAGAAAACCTAACTAACTCAAACACCTAGGTTTAAACCACAAACATATTTACATTTGTTCCTATTTCTTATCTTAAACATCTAAGTTCTCATATCATGCTTTTCCTAATTCCCAAGATTGTATGCCCGTTAGGTGAACTAACCCTAAGGATTAGTCACGGTCACGAGTCGGCTCTGATACCAACTGTAACAACCCGACTTACCGTTGACTGGGCAAGACAGGTCGTCACGGGGTTTACTAACCCAAAAATTCAAGTCTCAATTCCAAAACTTGTGCAAACGAGTCTTTAGTTCTAAATCATGACTAAATCAGCTAATTTCCAATCCAAACTTCTATTCAAATCAGCTAATATTCCATTACTTCCAAATATTTCTCAACAAGACCCATAAAATCAATATTTTCATACAAACAATCAAGATTCAACAACTTATCCCAAGATTCAATAATTTACTACTAATGGTCACTTAGTCCAATTCGTATACCATAAAGACTTTATAATCCAATAATCTAGAATTAACCACATTCTCCTAAGATTACCCAACAATCATCATTCTTTTTACATTAACCACAAATTTTCATACCTAAAATCAATAATCCTCATAGAATGTAATAATCCTTTCAAGAATATCAAATTAACCCATACTTTATCAATAATTAACTTTTCCTAATAAATCTTTGTTCTCAACATATATTCCAATAACTCAACTAATCAATTACTCTCAAGATTATAAATAGGATTCTTAGGGCAATAGAATAAAATAGTAAAACAATGTCACTAAGAGATTACTTATACAAAACCATTATAATAGAAAGCAAAGAAAATAATACTGAATATGTTGATAAGGTAGTACTACCTTCCAAAAGCATATGGCAAGAGACAAGAATAATTTATGCCAGTTGTTTTCCCCAAGAACAAATTAGACCAACAAAATAGCCATGTCTGTACTTTGCAATTTTCGAGTGAAATCAAGAGCAAAGGAAGCCTTGTTTGAAGAGTTTAGGCAAGAAATTTGAATGCTGCTGATTTTTGAAAACCAAGGAAAAAATCAAGAACTTGATTGGATGTCCTTTGCTTGAATCAATTAAAAAGATTTAGGGTTTGTTGTTTAATTCGAAAATCAAAGAAGGAAGGGAGGATGAATATACCTGCTGATAGTTTGTCCCTATTTCGAAAATCAGATGCGGAAATGTACAATGAAGAGGCAGCCATAGTTGTTCGAATAACATAAGAGGAAGAGGGAAAGGGGTTTGAGGTTTCACCTTATTCAATTGAGTGAGAAAATGAAAAAATGGGTTTTTGGGTTGTCTTGGGGTCTCACGAAAAGGAAGAAAAAAAAAAGGTTGGGTTATATATATATTTTATTATTATTAATATTATCAATTGTTATTTATTTATTTGTTTTAAATTTCCGAATCAATTTTCTCGAATGTTACAAAGTGTCCTCACACCGGAGAAAAGAAGAAGAAGAAGCCCATGAAGCCGGCCGAACTTGAGGTGCCGGTGGAGGTTGAAGACGAGGAAAGTTCGACCCATGAGTCGAACACCGTCGAAAGTGCCGTGCCTCTTGCTGAAAAGAGGTCGGTTCAGGCTGAAGCAGAGGGTGGGTCTGCCCGGCCCAAATCAAAATTTACCCCTCAAAAGAATGGTAAAGCCGTTGCAGAAGGGTCGGGTGGGACACCGCTCCACTCATATGAGAAGGTGTACCAACGCCGCATCTGTCCACACCGGGACGTTGTGGCCTTCGTGGAGTTAGATCGTCCTGATCTAACTACCCGTATCAACCGCGCTTCCATGAATCTAGTTGGTGATAAGGACATGGAGTATCTGAACTCCTTGTCTCCTGTTGAGCGGGCAGAGCAGGCCTGTGCTTCCGCTGCCGACGTAAGTGGATTTTCTTTTCCGTCTATTTCATGGGATTTTCCTTTTCTAAGTTGTATTTATTGTTGGCAGGCTCTACTCAGGATGGAGTATGAGTTGGTCGTGCAGCGGACCCTATCGACGGAGAATGACCGCCTAAGCCTCAAACTTGAGGCTCACGAAGCTGAGCTGGAGAAGCTGAAGGCTAATCTAGGTGACTTCCTGATACTGCGGGAAAAGTTGGCTAAGTGTAAGGACTTGTCCGACCACTTAGCCAAGGCTGACAAATGGAGGGGCCGCATCAAGAATACTCTTGATCAGGCCAGCCAAACACTAGACCAGGCATCCGGGGTTTCCGCCAAAATTCATGAGGAGGTGACCCGGATGCTCGCTGTTCATGAAAAACTTGTCTTTGAAAATGAGCAAGTGATAAAGGTCATGATGGGGGATATGGACCGGTTAGAGAGGGTACTTGATGCGGCCAAAGTCTACAACCTGCGGTCAGAGAGGACTGCCTTCTTAGCCCGACAATGGCTCAACTACGAGGAAGTGGTTCCGCTACTCACGACCCTTTCTAAAGAGATGATGACAACCAGCGCACTGGTTGAGGTAAAGAAGTTCAAGCTGGCGGCAAGGAAAATGGGCATCAATGCTGCAAAGTTGCTAGAATTATCTGAGAATGCCATGACGAAGCAACGACCAACCTTAAATCCGTTTTGAATAATGATTCTGAAGTGCTAAAAAAGGCCCTGGCAGACGATGCAGAGGAGCAGCGGGAATGGGTGAAAAAGGTGGATCCGGGGCGGGAGAAGAAAGCTCTAGCCCTGGATCTGGATAAGATACCCGTCTGCTACACCCCATTTCCCAAGGCCCCGGAAAGATCTCTGTTCCTCGGTCTTCAAGAAGAATCTTTGGGATTGTCCAAGATTCTATCCAACAAGAAGCAGACTTTCCGAGACTTTGCTACGGAGTTTGCAGGTGAAGAGCCCTGGCCTAACATCGAAGAAATTATTAGGTTCACCCCTTCTCCGCAGCAGGCTGACCAAGCTTCTCCTCAATCGGCTGACCGTGGCTCGTAGCTTTACCTCCTGTTTTCTTTTGATCTCTTGTAACAAACTTTATAAGTTGTACTTATTAACAACTTTTTGTATATTGAAACATTTGTACTGCCTTGTACATATTTGATTTTAGCAAGTTTTGTATGAGTTGATTTTACCATTTAATTGCTTTTAGCCTGCTGTTTGACGCTTTAAATATTAAAAATTGAAAATTGACTAAATATCAAAACATGATACCGCTTCACCGCTTAACTGTGGGTGATATTGAAATAAATAAATGGAATACTGAAAATTTAATATTGAAACTTGACCGTGGTTGATTTTTGAAATAAATAAGTATCAAGCTATGATACCGTCTCATCGCTTAACCGCGGTTGTTTTTTTGAAACTTGAATATTTGCCAAGTACCATATTGAATGGCACCTCCGGACCGTGGAATCTGTCCCGGTCCTTAATTAGCATATAAGTTGACCCAGAATATTGAAAATTGATAGCACAATATTGAAAATTGACAAAGTACCAAACATGATAGTACCGCTTAACCGTGGAACCCGCCACGGTTAAGAGTTGTAATTGTCTATTACATAAACTGAACTGTCTTGAAAATTGAATAACTTGAACTTGAACAATAACTTGCTGGTAACTTGCTGGTGAGAGATGGTGAGAGATGTGTGCCCTTTGCAAGACTTGCCAAATGAAAAAATTTTCTTCAAGTGATCGGCATGCCAAGGTGTTTTTAGCTTTTTTCCCGTGGCATCTTCTAATTCAAATGTGTTGGGCTTGACAGCATTGTTAATTTTGAATGGACCGTCCCAGTTGGTGCCCAGTTTACCTTTTTCTGCACTTTTCCCCGTTGCTTCGATCTTACGCAGATCCCAATCTCCTGGTTTGAAGATCCTTGTCTTGACATGTCTGTTAAATTGTCGGGTCATCTTTTGTTTTTGTGCGATGGACCGTAGGAGTGCACTACCACGGTTTTTTGGAAGTAAATCGAGATTCACCCTTTTGCCTTCGTCATTTTCAAAATGTGAATAATAGGTCACCCTTGTGGAGGGTATCCCTATTTCCACTGGTAGCACAGCTTCTGACCCAAAGACAAGTGAGAAGGAGTATGACTTGTTGATTCTTTCACGGTGGTGCGATTGGCCTAGAGAATACCTGGTAGCTCGTCATCCTATGACCCTTTAGCTCCCTCAAGCTTCTTTTTTATCCCATTGAGTATTTCTTTGTTGGCTAATTCTACCTGCCCATTGTTTTGATGTTTGGACACTGAACTAAATATGATCTGTATATTGAATCTTTCACAATATTCCACGGTAGTACAGGTCTTTTTTTGACCGTTGCTCAGCAGGCTTCAACCGGTAGACGAACTTTCAATTAACCACCACTAATACGAGATGAAACCTGCTGAGCAACGGTCAAAAAAAGAACTGTACTACTGGTTATAAACAGGTCATGTATGCCAGCGAAAAATGCATGTCAAAGTTCGTATTATTGGTGGTTAATTGAAAGTTCGTATTATTCTTGGGAAATCAGTGAAAGGTCGTATTATTCTGGGTAATTTTTCCAATTAGATATTATTCTTATGTTTGTGGTTTATAAACAATAGCGATTTGTGTGGTTTTCATAGTACTCCATCTTTAGGTAACAAAAGGTATATGATCACTTTTATTGATGATTATTCTAGATTTTGTTATGTGTATCTAGTGCATTCTAAAGATGAGGCCTTAAATATGTTTAAAATATTTAAGAATGAAGTTGAAGTACAATTGGATTCTAAGGTCAAACGACTTAGAACAGATAATGGAGGGGAATATTATAACCCTAGTTATTTCCAAGAAATGGGAATTGTCCATGAAACAACGGAAGGTTATTCACCACAATCAAATGGTGTAGCCGGTGGGTTATGAACTATGGTACAAGAGGAGACCAAACTTGAGTTTTCTTTGAGTTTGGGGATGTAGGGCAATTGTAAGAGTGCCCAATAATAAAAGAGAGAAACTTGGTGAAAGAGGTATCGATTGCATCTTTGTTGGCTATGCACATCATAGTCATACCTTTAGGTTTTATGTAATAGAGCCTAATGACTACATATCGGTTAATTCGATAATTGAGTCTAGAGATGCTATTTTTTATGAGACTCGATTTTCATCAATTGGTAGGTTTAAAGACCTACAAATTAGTACGGATGTTCAAGAAGTTGATGAAAATCAACTTGATTCTCAAGATGTTCCATCAAGTAATGAACATGTAGAGATTTCTCTTAGGAAAAGTAATAGATGAAGGATCGCTAAATCTTTTGGTCCAGATTTTCAAGTCTACTTAGTAGAGGGTACAAGAGATTCTCTTTGTACATCCACACTTTATTGTTTAAATGTGAAGGACAATCCATCTATTTACGAAGAATCCATGTCTTCTCGTGATAAGGCTTTTTTGGAAGAAGCCATCAATGATGTAATGGATTCCATCATGGGGAATAACAGTGGGGTCTTAACCGACCTACCTCCAAGTTGTACTCCACTTGGAAGTAAATGGATTTTTACGGTTATACATAGACCCGATGTGTCTGTGATCCGGTTTAAAGCAAGATTAGTCATGCAAGGTTTTAGACAAAAGAAGGGTATTGATTTTTTCGATACCTATGCACCGGTTGCTAGAACTATTACGATTCGTCTCTTGATTGTCTTAGCTTTTATTCACAATTTGTTGATTCATCAAGTGGGTGTTAAAACGACATTTCTTTATGGTGATCTGGAGGAGGAAGTGTACATTAAACAACCCGAAGGGTTTGTTGTTAAAGGACAAGAGAAGAAGGTGTGTAAATTGGTTAAGTCTCTTTATGGACTTAAACAAGCACCAAAACAGTGGCATCAAAAGTTTGATGACACGGTATTGTCTTTTGGCTTTGTTGTCAATGAGGCCGATAAGTGTGTTTATAGCAAGTTCGATAATAAAGGAAATGGGGTTATCATTTGCCTTTATGTCGATGACATGCTCATATTTGGTACAAGTATAGAGCAAGTGGAAATGACAAAAGAATTTTTGTCAACGTCTTTCTCTATGAAAGATTTGGGGGAAGCCAATGTTATCTTATGTATTAAGATATGTTGAACCAATCCTATTATATTGAGAAGATTCTCAAACGGTTTAATATGCTTCAGAACGATTCTGTTTCCACTCCCATGAATTCATGCGAGAAGTTATTATCTTATGAAGGTGAAGCGATTTTTCAATTGGAATATCTTTAATGTATGCAATGACCTGTACAAGGCCAGATATTGCTTTTGCAGTGGGTCAATTAAGTAGGTTTACTCAAAAGACCTGGTCCCACCCATTAGAGAGCTGTTAAATGAGTACTTAAATACTTGATTAGAACCATGGATTATAGTTTATATTATCGTGGAGATCCTCCGGTTTTGGAAGGATATTAATTATGATGCAACTTGGGCATCCAATAATAACTCTTCTACAAGTGGATGGGTATTCATGTTTAGGGGAGGTGCCATCTCCTGGGCGTCCAAGAAACAAACATGTGTTGTGGATTCTATGATGTGTTCTGAGTTTATTGCTTTAGCATCTGCTAGCAAGGAAGAAGAATGGTTAAGAGATCTCATGTATGAGATTCCTCTGTTGGTTAAGCCAATCTCACCGGTAGCTATCCATTGCGATAGTGATTCGACTTTGAATAGAGCGTATAGTCAAACATACAATGGTAAGTCAAGACATATAGCACTAAGACATAGTCTTGTGCGTGCATTTATCAAGGGAAAGGTCATTTCTGTTGACTATATGTTAATACTAAACTCAATATGGTGGATCAGTTTACTAAGCCATTGAGTAGGAATTCCTTTGATGTTATGGTTCAAGGAATTGTTTTATGTCCATCTTCAACACCATGAGCTAGACCCAATTCGACGCTAGAAGAAACATCTAGTCCTGAATTCAATGTGGATTGATGGCTCATCAGATGTTGGGAAGCAGTTTTGAGACCCTTTAATTGCTTTGTTCGTGATGTTAAAAAACGAGGTAGTAGAGTCGTTCCTCGAAGTCTCAATTTCTAGAGTTATGAAGATCTCTAGATTGAATGCTTTATTAACGAAAGCATGGTATTTTAGGGAGAAGCTACCTATATGAGTTCAAGATTTGGCCGTCTTAAAGAAATCAAGGGGCATACTTATGATTTCAATGAACTTATGAATAGATATGTACACATGACCATTAACGTGTCAAGGACATAAGAGTAATGAATTTTTTCGTGTGTACTACTTCAATTCGTTGGATATATCTGCTTAATTCAATCCGTAGGGACATTAAGGGATATGATCAATTGTAAAGAAGCGTGGTACTAGATGTCAATTCAATTCGTAGGAATGTTGGCATTGATGCATGAAATGGGTTGGTCATTATGTTTTTCTAAAGAAGAAAAGGATAATACACTCTAAATGGGTGAGGATTGTAGGAACTTAGATTGTATAGTGGACATCGGAAATGATTTAATTAATTAAATTAAAAAAATAATTTAATTAAATTAATGTATATAATTCCAAGGTTGAAAATTATATGTTTTAGTCAAAACATAAAAGTCACGGCACGTAACCTGGATTGCGGCTCGCGAAAATAGAAAGAAAAGTTTCTATTTTCTGGGGCGCACAGGTCGCGAGCCGCGACTAACGTCTTTTTTCGGAAATTTTTCGTGCGACGTTTTGCTGTTTTTTGATGGTTATATAATAACTTCCTACAGTTATTATGGTTAATTTTAGCCATGTTCCTTGGGTTATATGGGTTGAGAGAAAGGCGACATGGGTTCGGGAATCGATCTTGTGTTTCACGAATCAACCTAGTGTTTCATGGAGCAACACCTTGCTTCATGAAGTGGTGTGAGCTATTCTATAAATATAGGATGCTCTTGTGTTATTTTACACATCCATTTTTCTGATTTCTTCTCCTCTTAAGCATGTCAATCAAGATCTTGCAAACCTTGATTGTGTATTTCCATATTGCCTTCCATTTAAGTTATTTTTATGTCATAGTAATTTTCTTGTGCTAGGAGATTAGCGTAATTCTTTGTATCTCAGAATGTATTTCTGGTTTGTTTCCAAGCACCGTGGTAGGGAGGAAATCACAAAAACTTGGCCGAGACGATCTCATTGTGAAACGGGAGATGGGTTGGCCCAATGATGGGCACGCGTGCGGGATGCCCTTCAAATTTCGTGTTTTTTGTTTTTTTTTTGGAAAAATTTCAATTTGGAACTTAAAGATATCAATTTTGCTCTTCCTTTGCTCAGTTTTGCATTCATGTTTAGAATATGTTTATTGAATTACATTAATGTAGTTCATACAAAGTGTAATCAATTTTTCCATTAATTTGTTCAGTTTCATTATTAAATTATATTGTTCAATTCTTCATTGCGCAAGATTTTAAGCATAATTCATGTTATTCAATGTTGTTTATGCTTTATGGTAATCAATGCTTGTGAATTTTCTGCCCCATCTTTAATTTCATTACTATCCTTTTCAATTATCTTATTAACTTCATCAATTGTTGCAATGTATAGTGTTTGTACTACCTTCCTTGCTTCTTCACTGCTTTGTGACTTTAAGACAAGATTGTAAATCTTACGTCCCATTCTTTGTCGCCATGTAAGTGTTGAAATTCTGGGGGGTTCCAAGCCTGTAGGTGGGCAGTGGGTACCATAAAGCCTTAATTTATTCATTTTTTTAATGTAGTTTATACAGGTATACAGTTTTTATAGTATTCAGTTTCATTGTTAATTTATTCAATTTTTATTTTATACTATTCAATTTCATGATTAATGTAGTTCATATAGGTATTCAGTTTTTATAGTATTCAATTTCATTGTTAATTTATTCAATTCTCATTTTATAGGATTCAGTTTCATGATTAATGTAGTTCATACGGGTATGATTAAATTGAAATTGATATCTTTAAGGTCAAAACTGACACCTTTATGATTAGAATTGAAAAATCCCCAGAAGATGAAATCAAAGAGAGAAAGGTGGGTTGGGCCTTGTCTCAGAATGAGACGGTCTCGGCCAAGACCGACTAGACCGGCTAGGAGGAATTAACGTTTTAGGAAAAAGCATCTCGCCTAGAATTTATATCAAGTTCCAACAAAATCTTTTTTGTTACTTTGATCGTTAGAAGATTGGTGTATCGGAGATCTCGGTGGTGAATATAAGCAAGGCTTGATCGTCATATGTAATTTGGTTTTTCTTTGGTTTTTCTATCACAAAGTTAAATTTTAATTTATTGTTGATTTATAAATTAGAGTACAGTTCTAACAATCTAAAACGTTATTCTCTTTGAATCACAATATGACAAGTCTCAAGGATTTGACAACCAATTTTGTGAAATTGGATAAGTATGTAGGCAATGAATTTAGAAGATGGCAAAAGAAAATGTTTTTCTTATTGACTACATTGAATGTTGCTTATGTGATAAATTCACCAAGGCCTCTTGAAAAGGAAGATGAGACTCAAGAGGATACCCGTGCTAAAAGCAAACGGGACAATGATGATTTTATATGTAGGACATATACTTAATGGTATGAGTGATAATCTCTTTGATATCTACCAAAACTATGAATCCGCACAAGAAATGTGGTCTTCGCTTGAAACTAAGTACATGGCCGAAGATTCATCAAGCAAGAAGTTTCTTGTAAGTAATTTCAATAATTTTAAATTTGATGACGCTCGCCCTATTATGGAACAATTTCATGAGATCCAACATATGTATGATAATCTTAAAAGGCATTATGTAAATATGTATGAACTCTTTGTTGTGTCAAATATTATTGATAAATTGTCACCATCATGGAAAGATGTTAGGAATACCCTAAAGTATAAAAATGAAGATATTGATGTTTTTCCACTTGCCACCCATCTTCTAATAGAAGTTTGAATACGTGAGCAAGATAAGGGTAAGGAACCATCATTATTTTATTTTTTATTTTATTTTATTGTAGTGTAACAACCATCATTATTCAATTCTCTTATGTTTTGTATGAAGATTTTCATTGATATCATCTCTATTTTGACCATTTCTCAACTTTAGTATGCTTTATTTCCAATTAAAATTTTTAAAATTAAACCATTATTATATGTCTAATAAACAAGTCTAATATAAAATTTTTTGACAAAATATCAATTTAATAATATGTTTCGTATGTAAACTTTAGTTTTTCTATCTTATTAAGTTACCATTTACTCTTATTATATGGTCATTATTCACATGGCAATGTTTGAACATTCCATCATCATTGAACATTCTAATTTGTCAATTGTACTTTGGGCTTTAGTGCAACATAATATGAGGAAATTTTAGTAAACATTGATTTTTAAAATACATTTTTTTCAAACTATTGTTATCATTATTTAATCATATAGTTCTTTATCAAAAGAAATTTAAATAGAGAATCAAAACTTAATAATGTTAAAATAAATATCTTCACAAAACTAGAAAATATATGGCGCTAGCTTTTTTTTTTTATTGTTCATAAAAGACACTTTTCTTTTTTTCTTTCTTTTGTTTTTATGTAAGGAACTTCTTAATAACAAGTAGTACTGTCATCTTATGCCCCCTTTGGAGCTGGTAATAAATGATTGTAATGGAAATGAAAAATTAATGTAATTTTGGTTGAAAACTGTTGGAATTTAGAGTGTATAGTGGACATCGGAAATTATGATTTAATTAATTAAATTAAATTAATAATTTAATTAAATTAATGTATATAATTCCAAGGTTGAAAATCATATGTTTTTGTCAAAACGTAAAAGTCACGGCACGTAACCTGGATCGTGGCTCGTGAAATAGCAAGAAAAGTTTCTGTTTTCTGGGGCCCATAGCTCGCGGCCCGCGATTAATGTGTTTTTCCGGGAATTTTTCGGGCGACGTTTTGCTTTGTTTTGATGTTTATATAATAACTTCCTACAGTTATTATATGGTTAATTTTAGCCATGTTCCATGGGTTATATGGGTTGAGTGAAAGGCGACATGGGTTCGTGAATCGATCTTGTGTTTCACGGATCAACCTAATGTTTCATGGAGCAACACCTTGCTTCATGAAGTGGTGTGAGCTATTCTATAAATATAGGATGCTCTTGTGTTATTTTACACATCCATTTTCTGAGATCTTCTCTTTTTATGCATTTTAATCAATATCTTACAAACCTTGATTGAGTATTTCCATATTGCCTTCCATTTAAGTTATTTTTATGTCATTCTAGTTTTCTTGTGCTAGAGATTAGTGTAATTCTTTGTATCTCACAACGTATTTCCGGTTGGTGCATCTCGCCTAGAATTTATATCAAGTTCCAAGAAAGTCTTCTTGTCACTTTGATCATGTAAGAAGATTGGTGTATCGGAGATCTCAAGGGTGAATATAAGCAAGGCTTGATCGTCATATGTAATTTGGTTTTTCTATCACAAACTTGTATTTTAATTTATTGTTGATTTATAAATTAAAGCACATTTCTAACAAAAAATCTCTTGGCTACCTTGATAGATATACTTGTCTAACTTCAATCATCTCATTTTTTTTCATAAAATATATTCCAAAGCATTACCATTGGGAGAGGTGGTATAAGATAGTAATGTAAATTTGTAAACACAAAAACTTTTTTGTTATCAAAGCATTGTTACCATCACTACAAAAATTTTGCAAAGTTCCGACTCAATATACCTACTACCCATTTTTAGTGGGAAATTCCGACTAACATACCGACTAACAGTATGTAGTCGGCATTTCCGACTAAATACCTACTAAAAGAAAATGGTAGCAAAATTCAGACTAACTTGCGACCTAGATTTCGGTCGCTAGATTTCGACCAGCGATTTGGTCGGTAGTTAGTCGCACAAAAAAAAATTTAAAATAAAAAAACAGCAAAAACATGTTATTAAAATGATTGAGTCCCGACTGAATTCCGACTAAGCTGTGGTCGTTAAGTAGTCGGAAAGTTCCTGATTTTGTCTATAAATATCCCCCCTCAACGTCATTTTCATCTTGCACCTTTCTCTCTTCTCTCTATAATCTATTTGTTTTTCTTTTGTCACTCTCCTCCTCACACTCCTACTTGAGTAAGATTAAGTAGGGGTGGAGGTGGAGGGTGACAAGTTGAAAAACATAAAATTAACGGTTCCATTTAAGCGGTGTAAAAGTTTATGGCAAGTTTCTCACTTGCCCCGTTCATCCTCACTCTCCACGCTCGAATTTCTTCACTCAAGTATGGGGGGTAGGATGAACCGGACAAGTTCCGAAACATTAATAAAACGGTTCAACCGTAATAAAAATATGGCAAAATTTTAATATTGATCTTGAAGAGGTTTCAACTTTGGCATGTTTCTCACTTGCCCCGTTCTTCGTCTGAACTCAAACTCGAGTTTCTTCACTTAAGTGTGAGTACGGGAAGAACGGGACAAATTGCGAAACATAAATATAACGGTTCTATCGTATCAAAAATTGGCAAAATTTGATATTAAAGGTATGAACCACATTTGCTTTTAAACGTTCGAACCACATTTGCTTATAAACGAAATTTTTAATGTTTTTCACTGTATCCTACCGCGCTCTACTCGTACATGATTAATTTCAATCGGTGTACGTGTAGAGAAAGGGGTAGGATATAGTGATTAACATAATTTTAATGGTTGTTTTTAAGCAAATGAGACTTGCCCCAAAATTGTTCTTCACTGTATCCTACCTCGCTCTACTCGTACATAATTAATTTCAATCGGTGTACGAGTAGAGAAAGGGGTAGTATATAGTGATTAACATAAATTTAATGGTTGTTTTTAAGCAAATGAGACTTGCCCCAAATTTGTTCTTCACTGTATCCTACCCCGCTCAACTGGTACATGGTTAATTTCAATCGGTGTACGAGTTGAGAAAGGGATAGGATACAGTGATTAACATAAATTTAATGGTTGTATTTATTGTATAAAAAAATTTTAATGAGCTTTTTTTTTTGTGCCATTTTGTTGCCATAATTATCAGTACTTAATCGAAATATATGTTTTTCTTACTTATTGTCTTGTATGTTTACTAGAAAAATGTGTTTGAAACGCTTAAAATATGTTTCTCAAAATTGTAGAAAATGAGCATCCTATTATTTTACTTATATTTGCTACTGAAAAAGAATAATTTTCGATTTGCAAGGCGTTGGGTTGCGCGATAGTGGTACTTACGGCCTATTATACTACCTCTAATTCATCATTAAGTGGCTCCCATTTGTTTTACGATATGAACAATCAAAAAACATATAGGAACTACTTAATGGTGAATTAGAGGGAGTATAGGTTGTAAAGTGCATTATTGCGCAGCCAACAGCATGCAATGAAAAAATTTTCTTAGTAGAATCATAATAAGTAAAATTACGATGCTCATTTTCTCGGTTTTGAGAAACATACTTTTAACGTTATCAATTTTATATAGTACATACGAGGAACTAAGTAAGGAAAAACACAATTTCAACTTAGTACTAATAATTGTAACTCAAAATGGCCGGAAAAAAAGATCTTTAAATTTTTTTTTATTATTAAATACCGGCCAGATACCGACTACCATAACAGTCGCAAGGTAGTCGGTAATTTAAAAGTCTAAAGTGGTCAAATGGCACTTATTACCTAAGTATCCGTGTCTAATGTGTCAAATGTCACTTATTACCTAAGTATCTGTGTATGTGGCGACCAACTTGCGATTGCACATGTAGTCGCAATCTGGTCTGTGAATTCAAAAATTAAAAAACATTAAATGGCACAATTTTTTATGACCTACACTATACCGACTACATAAGGCAGTCGCATGGTTGTCGGAAAGTAGTCGCCATATTTTCAGGTTTTCTTATAAATACCCCTCAACGATTATTCTTATTACATTTTACATCGATATATACTATCATTCTATTCTCTCACTATTGCATTCTATCCAAATAATTTAGGTATGATATTAGCTATATATGTTGATGTTAGCTTGTTACTGTAAACCAGTATCTCGTTGCTATGTTTCTCACTTTGCCCCTTTCTTCATCACATTTGTACTCGAGTTTCTTCAATAAAGTACGAATGTGTGAAGAGAAGGGCAAGGTGATTAATATAGTTTTTACGGTTTCAATTGTATAGGAAAAAAAATTTAATGAGCTTTTTTCGGTGCCATTTGTAATAACAATTAATTGTACTTAACCGAAATAGTTGGTCTTCTTACTTTTTTTCCTGCGTGCTTACTATAAAAATGTGTTAAAAATGATTAAAATATGTTCCTCAATTTGATGAAGTTCAGCATCGAATTATTTTACTTATGTTTACTGGTGAAATGGAATAATTTAGAAATTCAATGCTGAATTTCATCAGATTTGAGAAATATATAGTAAATGTTTTCACTTTTTTATAGTAAATTCGAGGGAATAATTAAGAAAAATCACTATTTTAACTTAGTACTTATAATTTTTACCCAAAAATGGTCCGAAAAAAGCTCATTTAATTTTTTTTAAATGTTACCGACCAACTTGCGACTGTAACTGTAGTCGCTAAGTAGTCGGTAATACACGTCAAATCTGTCAAAAGTAGTCTGACACCAATAAGTGACACAAACTACTTTTGAGCAACAACCACTTGGCGACAACAGTTGTAGTCGCAGGTTAGTCGGTGATTTGAAATTTTGAATTTGGCACTTTTTTATTTTTTTTTTACAATATAATTTAGACTGATTATTAATTAGGCACAATTTCTACTAAACGTGGTATTTTGTTATTTTTTAGAGCAATGGACTTACGAGCTGAAAGAAGTGGGATGTACCAACGAAGTTCTAAAGGAGTTTATAATATTAGATATTTAGAAGGGGTCGAAGAATTTATGCAATTTGCAAAGAAAAAAAATCCAACTGAAGTTAGATGTCCGTGTAAAAAGAGTGGTAATCGTAGAGTGTGGGGTCCAGATGTCATAAGAGATCATATGTTAAAGAAGGGGTTTGTTGAAAACTACTACGAATGGTACCTGCACAAATGTTCTGACGGTGCACCAATTTGTACTGAGTGGGCTCCGGTTGAGCCACAGCAGAACACGGATCAAAATCCGTATGCACAAATGGAGTACGATGCTGCAGCGAGTGCTTTTCCGGATACACATCATCATTTTCTACCGCATCGTGATGATGTCGTCGCTAATGTACCATAGTCGCCCGTACATAATGATGAAGATCCGAACCCTCAATCCAAATAGTTCTTTGAAATGTTAAGGGCCGCCAACTTACCTTTGTACCCTGGCTGTGAAACGCATATTCAGATGTCGGTCATAGGAAGGATGACTAGCCTGAAGACAAACTTTCGTATTCCAGAGAGACTTTATGATGAATTATGTCAATTCATTATTGAGTTGTTGCCGAAAGATAATCGGATGACAACAAGTTTTTATGATATGATGAAGAAACAAATTTCGGCTCTTGGATTGCCGGTATGAGCTTTTAGAGGAGCTGGATCATTTCGGCCTTTTACGGGTATTTGAAGACGATGCAGCTGAGCTCAACGCAGTATTCAGTAAGCATTGTGCTGGATGGAAGTAGAGAAGTATTTTTTGGGATTTGCCGTATTGGAGCACAAACATGATCCGTCACAACCTTGACGTGATGCACATTGAGAAGAACTTCTTTGATAACATTTTCAACACAATAATGTGTGTGCCGTGAAAAACTAAGGATCATCTCAAGGCATGTCAAGATTTAGCCGAGCTCGGGATCCGATCGGAATTGCATCTAGTTGGTTCTACCATCCCCAAGGCATCATACACACTAAATAGAGAGCAAATGGCTGTCCTTCTAGAGTAGCTTAAAACTCTGAGATTTCCTGATGGGTATGTCTCAAATTTAGCAAAGAACATCGACATGGCTAAACATCAGGTATTCGGGATGAAGAGTCATGATTGTCATGTGTTCATGCAGCGACTGATTCCTATTGCATTGCGGGAGTTGCTGCCAGAAAAAATATGGGAAGCTCTTACTGAAATTAGTCTGTTTTTTAGAAGTCTTACTTCTCCGAGGATTTCTGCCGCAGATATGTGGAGGTTGGACGAGGAAATTGCAGTGGTGCTCTGTAAGTTAGAGACTATATTTCCTCCAACATTCTTTGATGTCATGGAACATCCACTAGTGGAAAAAACCTTAAGGGCTGCGGTTTTTAAGCCCTTATGGGCTGCGTATTACGACCCAAGCCATTATTGCAGCAGCCCTTATTATTAGAGAAGGGCTGCGGTCAAAATACGCAGCCCAAAAAAGACTAAAGGGCTGCGGACAGGTCAAAAAACCGCAGCCCTTAAGGCTTTATTCAAAATAAAAAAATTTTTTTTTTTTTATTTCGTTTCATAATCTAGATCTGAAATGCAAGAACATCAAACAAAAACCTTCAAAATCTAAAATAAAGAACATCAAAATTAAAACAAAGAACATTAAATCAAAACAAAGTAATCCATTACAATAATCCATTACAAGAACATCTTTTCTGTTTTTAAGAACCCAGAAAATCTAAATATTAATAATAATAACAATGAACAAATTAATAACATAAACAAATTAATAACATTAACAAACCAAAAATGGACAAAAATCAATATAGATCTACAAATTACAAAATTAAAAATAGAAGAACACAAAAAAACTAAATTACATAAAAAAAGAACTTAGATCTCGCCATTCTAACCCAGAAATTTGATCCAGATCTAACCCAGAAATTCCTGCTAAAAAAAATTAAAAAACAAAAAAACTAAACGAAATTCCTGCTAAAAAAAACTAAAATCAAAAAAACGAAATTCTAACCCAGAAATTTGATCCAGATCTACAAGAACGAAGAACCTAGAAGGAACCCAGAAATTTCTCGCCATTTTGAAGAACCTAGAACGAACCCAGAAATTTCTCGCCATTTTGAAGAACCTACAATGAACCTTCGTTCTTGAAATCTCGCCATTTTGAAGAACCTAGAACGAACCCAGAAATTTCTTGAAATCTCGCTATTTTGAAGAAACTTCGTTCTTGAACGTGCATATACAGCTATCAGTGCCAGTAAATATCCAGAAATCTAAAGAGAAAAACGAACCCAGAAATAAGGTTTATTAGGGAGATAAGGAGAGAAACGGCGCCTGTAATTTTCTTAGGGTTAAGAGGGAGAGGGAGATAAGGAGAGGGAGATAAGGTTTATACGGCGCCTGTAATTTTCTTAGGGTTAAGAGGCGTGTTTTATAATTAGGCGCCTCAAATTGATTTATTTTTTTTTTAAATGAATAAGGGCTGCGGACACCCATTAAAACCGCAGCCCCTTTGCTTTAATCTTTTTTTATTTTTTAAATTAATTTGGAATAATGAAGGGCTGCGGACATTCATAAAAACCGCAGCCCCTTGGCTTTAATTTTTTTTTATTTTCTTTATTAATTTGGAATAATTAAGGGCTGCGGACATCCATAAAACCGCAGCCCCTTTAGTTTTTTTTTTTTGATGAATTTTTTAAGGGGTTAAGGGCTGCGGTCAATGCCAAAAACCACAGCCCCTTAGTAATTTTCTTTTTTCCAGCTTTTTTATTACTTATATGGGCTGCGTTTTCCTAACAACCGCAGCCAATAAGCAGCAGCCAATAGCTTTTTTTCCACTAGTGATCTGCCTGTTCATCTAGCTTACGAGGCGAGGATTGCTGGTTCGGTACAATATAGGTGGATGTATCCCTTTGAGAGGTAATTACTAATTACACTTCTAAAATATAAGTATTATTTACTTTTCTGATTACTTTTTACATGTCTTAATAATTACTCCTTGGTTTAAATTACAAGTATCTTCGACATTTAAAACTTAATGTCAAAAACAAAGCACATGTAGAAGCCTCGATCTGCAATGCATATCTTATAGAAGAAGCATCATACTTTGTCTCGCATTACTTTGAGCCAGATGTTCGATGCTGAGTTAGAGATCTTCCTAGAAACGATGACGGATGCTTTAACAACGTCAGACCGGGTGTTTTGTCCATATTCACACACCCAATCAAATTTCATGGTCGGGGTAAGGCTTTTATGATGGATGAAGCAGATCTCAAAATTGCTCAGACTTATGTTCTGCGAAATTGTCCGGAGGTGAATCAATTTTATGATTAATTCGTACACTTAATCACCAAGTACGAACCTAATCTAAATGTAGAGCAAGTTGACCATGTGGTCCAAAACCAGTTTGCCCTATGGTTTAAACAAATTGTGAGTACACGTTTACCATCGTAATTTGTTGTGTAAAGAGTATTACGTGTTTACGTTGAATAATTATTGTTTTTATATGCAGTCTAGGGACGGATTTCTTGACGGTGTGGATAATGCCGATATTCTAAAGGACCTCGTCGAGGGACCTTTACAGAAGGCACGTTGCTATGATGTTTGTTACGTGAATGGTTATAGATTTCACACTATCTCTCATTCCGCGAAAAAGAAATCTTCTGAGAACAGCGGGGTATGCATGACATTTGATGATAACAGTCCGGATGAAACCGACTTTTACGGAAAGTTAGAGGATATTATTGACCTCAAGTTTCGAGCACTTCCAATGAAAAGGGTCAATTTGTTCAAATGTCAATGGTTTGATCAGACTACCACCGGATACGGCCATGGTACGAGAATCCATCCGCGTTACAAGCTGGTTGACGTTCATATTGGTCGATACTATAGAAAGTACGATCCTTTTGTGCTAGCCTCTCAAGCTTCCCAAGTTTATTACTTATCTTATCCCAGTTTAAGGCAAAACATGAAAGATTTGCGAGCTGTTTGCAAAGTCAAATCAAAGAAATTCGAGGAGACTGCTTTCCAACTGGAAGAGAAATCACCGGATTTTGTGGCAAATGAAAATGTTTCTTACGCACAAGTCGAACCGTTGCGTGATCCCGCTGGAGAACTTTTAGACTTAGACGAAACAGTTCACGATGACGAGGAAAATGAAGACAACGACGAAGATCTTGTATTATCTGACGACGATGATGTCGATGACGATTATGTAACCCAATAATATGGTTTTAATAATTATATGTTTATTTATTATTAATTTTACATTGGGTCGTAAGTTTTGTATATTTTAATATCGTATTTACAATTTTATTAATTATAAAATAATAAGTATAATAATATTAATAATATTAATAATAATAATAATAATAATTATAATAATAATAATAATAATAATTATAATAATAATAATAATAATAATAATAACAACAACAACAACAACAACAACAACAACAACAACAACAACAACAACAACAACAACAACAACAACAACAACAACAACAACAACAACAACAACAACAATAATAATAATAATAATAATAATAATGAGCCGCCTCTCTCTCTACCCTCTCTCTAAACACCTTCCCCTGTAGGGTGTTTTCCGCCCCGCCATGGCATACAGGCGGCGAGGCCAACCACCGAGGAGGAGGAGACCTCAGGCGTGCTAAATTTCTGTTCAACCCTCTATTGATGTTTGCTGAATACCCAAATCAGCGTATGTGTGTCGAGTTCTTAAACCCTAATTTTAGTAACTCCAAAAATCCAAAATTCATGGCCGGAATCGAAGGATTTATTGCCATTCTAATGGTGGTCTTCCTTCCCAGGCGTGTATGTGTGGTAGTCCTGAACCCCATATCCTACGGGTTGAAATCCCTAAAATTGACTCGTTAAATCGAGCCCATGGCCTTTGATGGCTTCGAAGTTTGGAGGTTTCTCTGGAAATTGGAACTTTTCAAACTCCCATGGAGGATTCAAGACTTGCTTGAGGATGCTCATGAAACCACTCCAGGTTTTGGTCTACTGTTCGAAGGTACCCCTTTTCATTTGTAACCCTAGAAATTGGGTATCTCACTCCTTGTGTATGAACTGCTATGCAATTTAGTGTCGGAGGGTAGTAATTAAGTTGCTATTCCTGTTTCTGTCCTCAAAATGAAACCCGATGTTCGTTTTCTTCAAATCGCGTTGGGCGTAGATGAAATCAAACTCTGTTTCTTCGTCCCAAGTCTTGTTTATCCTAGGGTTTGGATGTGTTTTGATTCATAAGGTTGAAGATGAACTCGAGTCTTAGGTCGAGTCTTAGCGTACAATGGAACGGGCTATAGTAAAGCTAGGGGTCCCCTATATCTCTGTTATTTGAATTGCAGTTTTGTAAGTGAGGACATCAATTACTTGTTGTCTCTGTCTTCGAGTATGGTGAGCTTGGGTAATGGTAGCTTGGCTGCTCATGAACTGGTTGCTTGGTAGGAATTGCAGTGAGATCCACCCCCAATCCTTGCTATTTTTGCTGCCCAAGATTTGCCTGCTGAATGTGTTCTGCCTACTCGTTAGTTCACAAACAGCAAGCTGGGATGAATGTGTTATGCCTGCTGCTTATGCTTGTATGATTTGTTCTCCTATGGTTTTTTGCTTGGACATGTGGTGTGGTTACCAGCTCTTAAGACTCTGCTTTCCTAGGACCGTAATATAGGCGGAGGTAGTATGGTGGGTGCAATTGGTTCCCCCCTCCCCCTGTTGGTTTCCCAAGCCCCAGTTTCTTTGATGCTGAGCAACTAAACCCCTTCCTCAATGCCTTATTTTAATGAGGGTGAGTTTTTGGTTGGTGCCATGCTAATGGGTCTCTCCTTTGCTGCTGCAAGAACATTTTTTATGACTGCCATGAACAACATGTACAGTGTGTTATGTGTAAGAGATGTTATATGCTGTGTCCTTGTTATGCTGGGCTGTTTGTTTGCTACAATGGGTGCTGCTCAGAAATGAACCAGCCCTGTTAGTGCTGATATCGGACTGGTATCAGCTGCCTTAATTGCTGCCCATGTCGAGGATATGTACTGCGAGAATGGTGGAAACATTATGTCTGGGAAACCTGATCCTACTGCTCCTGGGAGCTGAATTGGTGCTGGTCTAGCTGTCTGGAGACCCTATTCTTAGCGGTTCCATTGAATGGGTAATGAAGCTACTCATGAGAGCTTATGCCCTGGGGCAATGTGAGCTGCAAGGAAACAGTACTTCGTGGACTGAATTTTTGCACAGAATGGAATGGTAATATTTTTAAGTATGGTCTGAGCTTCGTCTTGGTGGCTGCCTTACTACTAGACCGTGGCTGAGTCGGAAATGTTCCATGATCGTAATACTGAACAGTGAAAGACAAATCGTTGTTTTTGCACAGTTATGATTTGTAAAGAATGTCATTTGTATTTAGTTTAGTGATCTAACTTTATTGTTTAGGATAGGAGATATTATCTCCCTTTTTGGAGGCGTCTTTCCAGACCTCGCGGATGACAAGGGGCATGTCCGTTGGAGCTTCGTTTGGTTAGACCTCTCAGTCTGTTGAACCCGTTGTAAGCTTCGGCTATTTTTCTGGCATTTTTTAAGATTTATTTTGCCAAAAATAATAACAACAACAACAACAACAACAACAACAACAACAACAACAACAACAACAACAACAACAACAACAACAACAACAACAACAACAACAACAATAATAATAATAATAATAATAATAATAGATCTCTGTCCACTCTGTGGTTTGTATTCTGAGACAGTAGATCATTTGTTTTTCCAGTGTCCTTTTAGTATTTCATGTCTCAAGCTAATTCAGCTTTGGCTAGGGATACGTTTCAAATTGGACAATCTCCGGAAGCTCAATTCTCGCAGATGGAAGCTTCGCAAATCAATGAAAGGGGTGGTCATAGCAGCTTTAGCTTGTCTATCTTATTATGTCTGGAAATCTAGAAATGAAGCTGTATGGTTGGGCTTTGTTAAGAACATTGATTCCGTAGTTGAGCATGTGAAGCTCGATGTGCGAGCTCGTCTTAAGGCCTTAGGTTCTGATGTTATTTTAGCTGTTTAGACCTGGTCTCTGTTTTATTTGTGCTTGACTGCTTGTATTGGATGTTGGTTCCCCCTGATTCTTCCTTCCCTGTGCTCATGAAGGGTGGGTTGGAGAAACCCTTCCTCAAAGGTGGGCTCCTACTTCATACTGATGCAATATCGGGGTTGGTAGAATTCAGTTTGGTACAGTTTTGTACTGTTTTCTGGATTTATGAAATTTTCATTTTTCCAAAAAAATAATAATAATAATAAAACAAATCTGAATAGAAATAAAAGAATGGTGCCACTTTTTTTTTTTATTTCCAACAAGTCAACGACTGCTTCTTAGTCGCAGGCTAGTCGGTATATTGAAACAAATAGCTTCCCAGAGAAGCTTCTCTGTTTTTGAGATGCATTGGGAAGGTAAAAAACTTTTTAGTTTACCGACTATCCACCGACTAAGAGTGAGTCGCAATTTAGTCGGTATACTGAAAAGTTTTTCCACTTTTCTACGTTTTCTGAAAAGTTAATTCAGGCAATTAATGAGGTAGGTGAAAAATCTCACCGACTAAGCACAAACTAATATTTAGTCGCAAAATAGTCGGAGATTTGAAAAGTTTTTTTTATCATTTCCAACGTCTTTTCAAAAACTTTACTGAGGCATTTAATAAAGGAGGTTAAGCGGTTATAAATGCTCCGACTAACTCCCGACTATTCCTTACTCGCATATTGGTCGGTGCTAATTAAGTTTTTAATCCAAACGTCTCTTAAGAACCCTAATACTCACCGACTGAGTACCGACTAGTGTGTGGTTGCAGGTTAGTCGTAATATATTTTATATAAAAGCCAAAACAGTACCAGAATTCCATCATTTTCATTTCATAATCAACGTCTTTCTCGTTTCTTTCTCTCTTTCTCTCTTCCTACTACTCTTCCTACTATTTCCTACCATTTTTTGGGTTGACATTCAATTTCCGACTACTGCATCAACTCGATTCCGACTAATTCCTACTCATCTCCTACTACTGCATCACAAAGTCGACTATTAAAGGTTAGTCTTTTTTTATGTTTTTTTTTTCATGAACATGATTTAACATGATTTTTGTATGATTTTACATGTCCTTTATATGTTTTTTTTAAACATATTTATTTTACATGATTTTTACACGTTTTTTTTTACATATTTATTTCAAATGTTTATGGATTTTTTTAGGGTTTATATTATATATAATAATTTGCATGAAATTATTAATTTTTTTACATGTTTATGTTTATGTTTTTTTTACATGTTTATGTTTATGTTTTTTTTACATGTTTATGTTTTTTACATGTTTATTGTCGAATTTTTTAGGGTTTACATGTTTATTGTCGAATTTTTTAGGTTTTACGTTTATTGTCGAATTTTTATATGTTTATTGTCGAACTTTTACATGTTTATTGTCGAATTTTTTAGGGTTTACATGTTTATTGTCGAATTTTTTATAGTTTATTGTCGAATTTTTTAGGGTCTACGGGTTTTTTTTTTTTTTTTTTTGTTTTTTATTTTTATGTCGAAATTCTGCAATTAATATTTTACGTGAATAATCTTTAGGATAAACATGTAATAATCTTTAGGGTTTTTTTCTGTTTTTTATTTCGTTTTTTATGTTTTATTTTGTTTTTTATTTGGTTTTAAATTTGCATATTAATGTAATAATCTTGATGAAATTATTCGTTAAATAGATTTCGTTTTATATGTTAAAAAACTGGTTGACGTGTTTTTTTTTATTTTCTGATTTTACTTAATGTAATAATCTTGATATTATTTTCTGTTAAAATTAATTGTTAAATTTAGATGCCTAGAATGAGAAATAGTCTAGGACAACGTATAGACCCCCGAACCGGTCAGCCATACGACCCTGAATCGTGACCGGTTCAACAGCATGCATGTTCTGACCCTGGCATCCATGCTGCTGCGCTCTCTTAACCATCTGCGGGTTTAGAGGAGCCTTTTTTGAGGTCAGACTTTAGGAGGGCAGCGAGGGCTGTCATCACGTGTTTCGCCACATAACGCTAGGACACCGGAGGCTGACACTGCACAGGGGCCGCCACGCGATGACCCTACCCTTCCGCCGCTGCACCGGCCACCACCTCTTCCATGGGTGCCCAACGAGGGCACGTTTGCCACCGACACTGGCAACCAAATATCAACGTCCTTCGTAGGACGTTTGAGGCCTACCAAGATCCTAGAGAATGGGCTTGGAGGTACCTATCTAGGGATGCTATCGACTTCTATTGGTAGCAGTTTCAAGTAAGTCTATTTACTACATTATTTCATTATTTGATTAATTTTTAATTGACTTGTTTGTTGTACTAATACTGATTATTTTTGTCGTTTCAGAAATAATGGTCTTGGGATCCCTCTATCACTCCCACGGTGCGCAAGGAGTGGGTGAAGAGGGCCAGGAACCGGTACAAGGACATTATTCATCTTCATAGGAGCCGCTAGAAGCGAATAATGAATATCAGCCCGAATGGGCGTCGACGGAGGCTTGGAGAGAATGGGTAAGGGCCTGGACAGCTCTAGAATTCCAGGCCAGGCGGCAGCGAGGGAGGAGGAACCGTCGCTGGGGCAATAAAACAGGTGTCGCAGAAGTCACCCATACCGGCGGATCTGTGTCTGCCCGCAGGACATTGCGGATATTGGTATATTCTGGATCTTTTATTAATTTGATTTTTTTAATATTTTTCTCGCAATATTTATTCATTATTTTGTTTAACCTTCAACTTTGTTTTTGCAAGAAAAAGAGCAGAACCGCATGCCCTCCTCTTATGAGTTGTTTCTATGCACTCATAAGGTGAAAACAAAGGACGGGTTGCAGTGGGTCAACGAGAAGTCCAAGGCCATAAATGTAAGTGCAATTACTATCTGTTTTTTAGTACTCATGAATCATAGTGTAGTTAGTTTTTTTGTAGCTAGTTTAGCTTTTGGTAAATTAGCTGTTTTAGAATACTTTGGACATTTGATATTGGATTTTAAGGAAATGCTGGTTTGATAGTTGTTTTCGTAGTTTAGTTTTTATTTTAGGGTTATTTAAATTTTGGTTTAGTTAGTTTACAGAGGAAACTCTGCCGAAATTTTTATATAATTTTTTGCTTTGTTTAGGACGAATACTTACGCCTCCATGCCGAGCTTCCTCTCGAGGCGTCTGATGAGGAGATAAATGACGCCTATTTTCAAGCCTTCAAAAATATTGAATCAGAAGAGCCGACAAAGAAGCCCTCCAAGGCTGTGTTTGGTGTAGGTGACGCTGTTGCGGTCTATTACGCTGATGTTGCGGCGCCATAGACTCATTACCAGGCCACCCCTCCCCCCAACCAACTCACGAACGAGAGGTTGGATGAGTTTCAACAGTCCATGAACCGAGTTACGGAAAGCCTCAACTCGAACATTTCAAGGGAGGAGTTTGAGCGGCTAGTGGCGGAGCATGAGCGTTTGAGGCTGGAGGTACAACATCTTCTCCGCTTTATGCGCACTGTTTTTGCCGAAAGAGGTTTTACGGACCCTCCTCCGCCTCCCCTTCACCCCCCTGGCTGATCCTTGTACTTTTATTGTTTTTATGTTTTTATTTTTATATGTAGAAACAATGGGTTGTATAACATTATTTTTTGTTTTAATTGTTTTTTATGTTTATATTTTTATATGTCGAAACATTTGCGTTATTAATTTTATTTATGCGTTTTCTATTATCTTTTATTGCGTTTTTTATTATATTGGTTCGGTAATTTATTTTAATAATAAAATAATAAAAGTGGTCAAATGTGGTCAACGATAATTGACCACATTTGACCATTTTTATTATTTTAAAATTATAAAGCTTCCGACTAGATTCCGACTAAAATATTAGTAGGAATTCAGTCGGTAATACCGACTACCACTAGTGGAAAAATCTCTATGGGCTGTGGGTATTTTATGGGTATGGGCTGCGGTTTTGTCTCGCAGCCCTTGGAGTAGCAGCAAATAAGATAAAGTTAATGGCTGCGGACATAATGCCCGCAGCCCTTAACCCATTTTCAATTTTTTTTTTTTAATTTCGTTTTATACTGGGAAATCCAGAACATGAATACATAAAAACGAAAATTGAAGAACATAAATCTAATTTGAGACTTGAAATTGATGAAAATTAAGAACATAAAAATAAATAAACGAACCCAGAAATTTCTATTACAAAAAACGAACCCAACAAATAAATCTAAGTTAATATTACAAATCTAATTACAAAAATTGAAGAACCCAGAAATATAAATTAACGAACCCAGAAAAATTACAATGAATCTAAAGAAACGAAAATTACAATCAACAAAAAACTAAAATAAAAAAAACTTAACAAAAAAAAAACTTTCAAGATCTGGGCAAAATCCGTAGATCAATTTCGAACATTTTGAACAGCACAGCACCGTTTTGAAGATTTGGGCAAAATCCAGGAACATTTCGTTTTGAAGGAACCCAGAATTTCGAACATTTTCAAGATCTGGGCAAAATCCGAGGAGCAGCACAACACCATAGATCAATTTGAGGAGCACAACACCGTTTTGAAGGCTGATGAAAATTTTCAAGATCTTCGGACATTTCGTTTTGAAGGAGATGAAAATTTTCGTAAAGAGAGAATGAAAGGAAAGAAGAAGGCTGATGAAAATAGAGCAGCACAGCACCGTAGATCAATTTGAGGGAGATGAAGTTTATTAGCGTTTCTGATTTTTAAGAGAAGGAGAGAAGGGAGAGAAGGGGGCGCCTCATTTGAGGGAGATGAAGTTTATTAATTAGGGTTTCTGATTTTTAAGAGAAGGGCGCCTCATTTTTAAGATCAATTTTCGTTTTTTTTAATTAAAAACACACGCCTAATTAAAAACACACTAGGGGCTGCGGACAGATGTAAAAACCGCAGCCCTTTACTATTTTTTTTTTGGGTTAATTTTATTAATTTTCGAAAATATTGAAGACACTTTGGGGCTGCATACAGTAGACAAAACCGCAGCCCTTTACCTTTTTTTTTTACTACAGTTTGGGGTTGCGGACAGTAGACAAAACCGCAGCCCTTGTTAATTTTTTTTTACCACATTTTTTTTACTCATATTGGCTGCGTGTGCCTAAAAACCGCAGCCAATAAGTAGCAGCCAATAGTTTTTTTTCCACTAGTGTACTGTCCTACTAAACCTTAGTCGGAATTTGGTCGGGATCAAGAGGCGCCATATTTTGGTACGCTTTTTTAGTCAACAGAAGTTTAACTTCACCGACTAACCTCTTACTATGTTTTAGTCGGGAAAAGAGGCGCCAAAAAATGGTGAAAATCTGGTTGAGTTTAAGTTTGAGTTTTCCGACTAATCTCCTACTAAGAAGTAGTCGGAGGGTAGTCGGAAAAAAATAAAAAAAAAATTTAAAAAAGAATAAAAATCAACAAAATCGTTTTTTAGTTTACAGCGATTAGATTGCAACTAACATATAATCGGTATTTGCGACTAAACTCCGACAACAGCGTTTTGTCGGAATTCCGACCAATCACCTACCAAACGTCTATTGGTCGGAATTCCGACTAATTTCCCGACCTCTGGCATTTACCGACCATTTTATGCCGACTGGACGGCTTTAGTCGGAAGTTAGTCGGTATAGCTCTATACAGACCAATCTCCGACTAAAATTGGTAGTCGCAAACTTGCAAAATTTTTGTAGTGCATGGAAATGATATGAAACTTTTGATAAAATTTTACACTATAAATCAATTCCATTACCACTATTTAATACCACTAACCAAACGGTTCATTAATGTTTGTTTTATAATTCATAATCAATAACCATGACTTGTAAATAACCACTAAAAGAATAAAACCTACCACATAAGGGCCGGGTGATGTGTTAAGTTCACAAATAACGACTTTCTATGGTTCTTCATACTTTTATGCGAACTCGTCTTATCTGAAACTATTATTGGTGACATTCTTTTGATTAGTCAAGCCGACAAACAACTCAATAATTATCAAGTTTAGATCCATAGTTCTTATCGTAACCTTCATAGTTTAGTTTCATTTTGAACTTGAATTTATGTGTAGTAGTTTTTCCAATGTACTAAAAGTAGTATATGATCATTACTGTATCTCGTTGACATGTTACAATCAAAGTATTAATAAGTATATCAAATACACTCTAGTTAACGGATCTCCATTTTATGGCTATCAATAGTCAATATGATTGAATTCTTGAATATTGATATTGCTGAATGTACTATTCATATTGTTAGAGTATATAACATATCTTGGGACTTCAACCATTACTTTAAGTTTTTGGTTTAGTTGGTTCCGTGACATGCTATCAGAAGCCAGTGTGACAAGAGGTTACGAGATCGAATTTCAACCACCCCTCATTGAAAGTGGAATATTTAGCACCAGGTATGAGGAGAGTCTATGTTGCATCCACACTTCTAACCTAAGCTTTAAGACGTAATAGTTAGAAAAATATCTTGGGACCTCAACCATTAGCTTAAGCTTTTGGTTGCATGTTCAACATGTTCGACCACACAGGGCCCCGAAAAATTAGGGGCCTCAATATTAAATTATTTTTTAATATTAAATTATTAAATTATTTAGTATATGTTAGGTGTTTATAAATATTTTTTTTTGTCAATTAATGCGTATTATATACGTGTTTATAAATATTAAATTGTTAGAAAAATATCATAATTTAAAAAATTGCACAGAGCCTTTATAGAATATGCAAATTTTTGCTCTGCCACTGAATCATATACTCATTTAATCACCTTAATCATAATCCTAATGAAATGAAAGGTTAAAAAGGCTTTACAAATGAAAAACTAAATGATAATTAACGACAAAAAAAAACAATGAAAAGAAGAACACACAATACATTATTAGAGCTATAGGAAACTTAGAGAGAGATTAAACAACAATAATCGACCTATACTACAAATTTGCAGGTTTAAGACGTAATAGTTGTTTGTATTTATTGTTAAGACATTCCAATGTAAAATACAATTAGATTCATTTTCATCAATGATTTTTGCAATAATTCATAAAACGTCTAATTCTTACTTGTAATTCTATATCATTTAACAAAAAAATAGACAATGGAATTAAGGTGTGTTTGGTATGTGAGATTTAAGGGTGGGAATGGGAATTTAATTCCCAAATCTCATAAACTTCCATGTTTGAGGATTAGGAATGGGATTAAAGATGAGGATTGGGAATGAGAATAACTGACATGAATTTCCAAGGATTTAATGCCTAGGCGGGCAAGTATTTGATGATGGGAATTGGGTTGTTAGTTGAAATGACCTTTATACCCTTATTTATAAAAATCCACAAGTTTTTTTTAATTATTTAGTATGGCTAAAAATGTAATTTATATTTTACTTTCAATATATATCCACAATTCCCAACTCATTCACATTAATATACCAAACAAGGAAATGAAAGTATATTATATCAATTCCCAACAATGAAACTCTAATCCCAATCCCGCATTCTTTCCCCAAATTCCCATTCCCATCTACCAAATGCCCCCTTAGTGTCTAGTGTCTACACATACCTAGCTAGACAAAAAGATTGCACAAATTAAATTTCATCACTATAGGAAATCTTTTTTTGAGCTCTTAAGATTTAAAGTGCGTTACAAATAATCACTTATAAGTAGGGTTGGGGATAAATGACTCAAAAAACTGTAGTGGATATGAATAAGAAAAAAACATCAAGTATAGTATGAGACTGTCTCACCGTGAAACAAGCCCATACAAACAACCAAATGTTAATTTTACATAGTTTCCTAAATAAAAACAATATTTTCATTAAAAGTTTAAGAAATTAAAAATTATGTCAGCTCATGTTAAGCCGTCTTAGGGTGAGACGATCTTAATAAAGAATTTGTGAAGAAAAAATGATGAGAATCATTGCAGAAAAGGATAAAGAAAGGTGAAAAGTAGATAAGAAAAGATGATACTTCTAATTTAAAATATCACAACAAAATGTGGAGATTCTAGGCGCTTGTATTTAGACGCATAACAATGTGTCTAATAAAATTCGGAGCATTTAGACTCCTATTTGTTGACAGATTTAAGGGTTGGAAAAATACAAATGAAAAGCGTCGGAAAGCCAAAAAATATTTAACATTGAAATAAAAGATAATTTTATATCCGACTAGAACCCCTTTAGAACCCCCTTAACTCAAGCCAGGTTTACCTCACCCAAAATCGTCGATCCATCCCACACCACAACCAAATGCATCCAACACCACCTACACATACGACGACCACCGCCACCCAGCAAGCCTCCACCGCCACCGCTCTATCTAAAAATCGTGGGTTAATTATGTTTCCCACCCACGAAAAACCCTAGATCCTAATCAAACCAACAAAAACTCCAAGAAATCAATTGAACTCCTCAATCATACAATCAGACAAGTCTTTTTTTCATCGTACCATGATTGACAGCAAATTAGAAGAGATTCATGAGAGGTAGATACTTTTTTTCTTTTTACTGAATTTTAATTATGCGTTAAATTGGAATTTATATTAGGGTTTGTTTAGCTCTTTTCTGATTATGTTTTTGTTCAATAAATAAACCTTGTTTGATTCTTTACTTTTTATGCTGATTTATTTTTAGTTAGATTTCAATTCTCGGTTTGAAGATTGAAATCTGAGTCGCATTTCATATATGGAGTCTTATGAAGTTTATGATGCTTCTTGACTTCCTATGGTTCCTATTACTATTGATGGAGCAGATTCAAAGGGTGACGGTGATGGGAAAGTTTTTTCTAATTTTGTTGTTTTTTCTTTATTTTTACTGTTGTTCCGATCCTTTAATTTATACAATTTGTCCATTTCTTTTGTGTGTTCCTTTAGTCTATTGGATTTTGGTTTTACATGTAAATTTTCTGATGAAAAGTTTGCATCTATGCATATATCAAATAGGTCAAGAATTGTCTAATGACCAATAATATTAAAGAAAAGTCGCTTGAAATGACCCATATTGTAAAATCGGTACGATTTTATAATTTTAAATTTATCTGATTCTAAAGATTTTTCTCAAAAACAATTATAACCCTAATTCAACTCGATCAATGAATCTTACAAAAAAAATATTTGACCTTAGATTCTTTATTGTTCATCCAAGACACTTTTCTTTATTGTTTAATTTTAAAAGTATTAGTTTGATTGTATGAACGTTGATTTTTTTGAAAATATTTTGAAATTTATTTTATCATAATTAAATCATGTATATTTATAGTATTTGATCACTACAACCATGACTAATAATTTTAATTAAATTAAAAAAAATAATTACAAAATCAAATCTTAATAATGTTTACCAATAATTTAATTAATAATTGATGCTAGCTTTTATTATTGTTCATCCAAGAAATTAAAAAACGTTTCGTTTTTCTTTTTGCTTGTTTCTTATATATAATACTTGCCCATAAGTTAGTATAAATAGCCAATATATTAACAAAATCTCTCATAAAATAAAATATATCATAGCTAATCCATATTCTTTCTTTATTTTCCTATTGAATCTCCGAATTCGTCAGATTATTTGGAATCGCAGAAATTTATTTCTTGGATATTCTTGAGAATGTGTTTACACTAATTATCTTATTATTTCTTTATACTTGTATGGACGCCAGTCTTATTATTTCTTTATACTTGTATGGAAGCCAGTCTTATAAAGAAGATCTTATTCTTGTTGATGCGGCATATTTTTTCTGACATTCTTGTGTTCATTTGACACGACCAATACTTATAAGCGTCATGTGTATTTTTCTTGCATCAAATATATATAGTTTAGTTTGTCTGTAAACTACAAAACATGAAGAGAGAGAGAAGTTCTATATATATATATATAAACAAAAAATTCTAGAGAGAGACTGGCCTGGGGTTACCGATGGGCTGCTAGCCGTCTCCACCAGCGGTCCGTCACTTTTCCGGCAAATTTCCAAGCAAATTTCTCAGTGGTATGCGTGGAGGGACAGGATCAAGAGGAAGAGGGGGTTTGGGTAGAGGAGAGGAAAGTAGAACCAAGTCTACGGCAACCCGCAGCGCACTACAACAACCAGAAACGAGGGTTTCAATGGCAGAGCATCCACAGGAGCAATCATATGGGACAATTGGTACAGAATCGACTCCTCAACTGAAAGAGATAGAAACGGAGGTGCAACCACCGTGAAGGCAGACAACGAAAAGCTGTTTAGTGAAGAATTGGCTCTCCTTAAAGCCTAATTGGAGAGTATTCAAAGCTAAATTCAGAAATTGGGTCAAAGGAACTAAAATCAGATGAAGGCCATGAAGTAGAAGCTGGAAACATCAAACAAGCAGCAAATGGAGAGGAATTTTCATCTTTATGTAGTACGTATAGTGCAGTAGCAAAACAAGGATCCCAATAGCAGCTACATGCTTCGTGGAGGGACAAGGTTTCAGTGCCTACTCCACAAACTGGTATGCCACTTAAATTCGTACCTCCTTTGATTGAAAATGGGAAACAAGTTGTGCATACAGACTGTCATGATGTTGTGGATTTAGTGCAAATGTGGGAAAGAGCTTTGGTTGTGTATGTGGTTGGGGGTAATATCTCAATTGACATTATTAGGGGATATATTAGAAAACATTGGGCTTATGTGTGTATGCCTTTCATTCATCAACATGAAGATGGATACTTCATTTTGAAGTTTAAGTCAGAAAACGATTGTGCCGAAATTCTTAAAGGAGGACCTTACTTTCTTAATGGAGCCCCGATGATAGTGAAACAATGGAATGTGAATTTTGACTTTAAAGAGGAGATCTTGAGAGTGATACCAGTGTGGGTGAGGCTGCCAAGTTTACCTCTTCACTGCTGGGGAGAAGAGACATTAAGTAGAATTGTTAGTGCGATTGGAGTCCCGGTGCTTGCTTAAAGTGTCATACGTGACAGTGTTGGTCGAGGTGGATGTTACTAAAGAGTTTGAAAAAATGATAATAGTTAGAGATAAATCTGGGAGGGAATTTAAACAATTAGCTATCCCGGAATGGCGACCTTACTACTGCCGCAAGTGTAATAAAATTGGCCACGAGTGTAAGGAAGGGGATGATGTAGAGACTAATCAGCAGCATCATAGGGGTAGAGAAGAGGGCAAACAGAAGGGGGAAACGAGAGTCTGGGTACCAGCTGCAATCGTGAAGATTATGGAGGGTGTTAAGTGCATTGATGAGTTGAGAGCCAAACTTGATGGCAGCAGCAAGGAGCTGCCCGACAGTGACCAGATTCCAATGACACTAAGCATTGAAGAGGAAACTCCTCTTAATCACATGAAGAGACAGGAGGTTAATGAGGAGGATGGGTGGACTCCATTTGCTTACGGAAAGGCAGCCCGTAGAAACACTAAGAGATTCCAGAGCAGAGATGAAAATGATGAACAAGGTGACACGCTAACAGCAGCTAGCACAATTCAACAAAGGGACGGGAACCCTCCAATTCCCTTGATTCAATGATTATAGCTACTTGGAATGTGAGGGGCATGAATAGCCCCGTCAAAATCAAGGAAGTGAAAAACTTTCTTGAGGATAATAATATTAGTGTGATAGGATTGGTGGAGACAAAGGTTAAAGAACAGAATGCGAAAAAAAATTCACAAAAAATTTGGCCCGAAGTGGAATTGGTGCACCAACTACATTCACCATGATAAAGGGCGAGTGTGGGTTGGATGGAGGCATGATAGGTGTAATCTTGTTCCGTGCGATACTCATAAACAATTCTTAGGCACCAAAATTACCAATATCCATTCTCAGGAGAGCTTCCATGTCGTGTTCATATACGGGCTGCATAATGTGAATGACAGGAGAGAGATGTGGAATGAGTTGGAGAGGATAGACTACAATGATGCGTGTCTTTACATGGGAGATTTTAACGCTATCTTCAAAGAAGGCCACAACATAAATGGTTCGCAAGTGTCTACCTATGAAATGAAAGATATGCTGCAGTGGTTAGAGAGAAAAAAGCTGCATCCTATTAGTGAGAGAGGACACAAGCTCTCATGGTCCAACAAAGAAGCTGGTGAAAATCGAACTCTAACTAAGATTGATCATGCTATTGGGAATATCCAGTGGTTGAACTCTTACAGCCAAGCTAGCGTCCTCTATGCTAATCCCCAAACGTCTGATCACACACCCCTCATTCTGAACCTCGCAAGGCTAGTCCAAGAGCAAAGCAAAACGTTCCGCTTCTTCAACTACATGTGCGAGCATCAGGATTTCCACAATGTGGTGAAAGAGGCATGGATGATAAAAGTAAAAGGGGATGGGTTACAGAAGATCTGTATAAGATGCAGAATGTTAAAAAAGCCCTCAAGCAATTGCACACAAAGGAGTTCGCAGGGTTAAGGGAGAGAATTAAGAATTGGGATGAACGCCTAGATAAAATTCAAACAGATATGCAGCTAGACCCCACCAACGAAGATTATCATCACCAAGAGAAAGGGGCTTCCACCTAACTTTGAAAATGGAGGAACATTGAAAACAAGGCTCTCATCCAAAAAGCTAGAATCACATGGATAAAAGATGGAGATGAGAAATCAGCGTACTTCCATGCCACCATCAAGGAGAGAAGGGCCTCAAATAGCATCTACGAGCTTCAGGATAAAGAGGGCAAGTGTCTCAACACCACTCAAGAGATTTACAATGAAATCTCCCAGTTCTACACTAGCCTCCAAGGCACTGAAACCCCAAATCTGGAGGTGATCGACAGGAGAATCATGAGGGGTGGTCCCCAACTTGACAATAATAATAGTCAGATGCTGTTGAATGAGGTGACCGAGGCAGAGATCAAAGAAGCGTTGTTTGGGATGAATGACAACAAAGCCCCGGGAATAGATGGTTTTAATGCTTGTTTCTTCAAGAAGGCTTGGGATATCATAAAGGATGATTTCGTTCGCGCAGTTAAAGACTTCTTTAGTAACAACACCATCTTTCCTCCCTACAATTGCACGTCTATCACCCTTATCCCAAAGTCAGCAAATGCCAGCAAAGTGGGAGACTTCAGACCGATCGCTTGTTGTATGGTTATCTATAAGACCATCTCCAGAATCCTTGCAGGTAGGCTCCAGAAGGTAGTTGGGACAGTGATAGATGAAGCTCAATCGGGTTTTATTCCTTGAAGGCAAATGGCAGACAATATTCTTTTAGCAGCGGAGCTCATCAAAGGTTACTCATGCAAGTACAACAGCCCGAGATGCATGATCAAAATGGACCTACGGAAAGCTTACGACTCTATAAGTTGGGTGTTTCTTTTCTCAGTAATGGATGAAATGGGGTTCCCTCCGAGATTCGTCGACTGGATTAAGGCTTGTGTCTCTACGGTGTCTTTTTCTATTCTGATTAATGGCATACCTCTTAAACCTTTCGATGCCAAGAAAGGTTTACGCCAAGGTGACCCCATATCCCCCTACCTTTTTGCTAGGAAAAATTACCCAGAATAATACGACCTTTCACTGATTTCCCAAGAATAATACGAACTTTCAATTAATCGCCAATAATACGAACTTTGACATGCATTTTCCGCTGGTATACATGACCAGTTTATAACCAGTAGTACAGTTCTTTTTCTGACCGTTGCTCAGCAGGTTTCATCTCGTATTATTGGTGGTTAATTGAAAGTTCGTACTACCGGTTGAAACTTGCTGAGCAACGGTCAAAAAAAGACCTGTACTACCGGTTATAAATAGGTCATGTATGCCAGCGGAAAATGCATGTCAAAGTTCGTATTATTGGTGGTTAATTGAAAGTTCGTATTATTCTTGGAAAATCAGTGAAAGGTCGTATTATTTTGGGTAATTTTTCCTTTTTGCTATTGCAATGGAGTATTTGTCTAGGCTTATGCACAACCAGAATGAAAATGAGAAATTCCACTTTCACCCGAGATGCAAGAAAAACAGGATCACGCACCTTTTATTTGTAGATGATCTCCTCATGTTCTGCAGGGCTGATATAAACTCAGTGCGTAGTCTGATGAACACATTCTCGCAATTCTCTAAAGCGTCCGGGCTTGCTGCTAATAACTCCAAAAGCAACGTGTATATTTCAGGGGTAGAGATCCAAAGCAAGAATAGGCTCCTGAATTATCTCCAAATGGAAGAAGGAACTTTCCCTTTCCGATACTTAGGGATTCCTCTTCACTCCAAAAAGCTTAATGCTAGAGACTGCAGACCATTGGTAGACAAAATTATTGGGAGAATCAGCTACCGGTCTTCTAGGCTGCTTTCATACGCGGGTAGAATCTAGCTAGTGCGTAGTGTTATTCGGGGTATGCAAAACTTGTGGGCCCAAATCTTCTGCCTTCCGAAGAAGCTCATTAAGATGGTGGAGGATGTCTGCGCTCTTTCATATGGACAGGGAAGGATGGGATTTCTAGGAAAGCTACTGTTGCTTGGAAGCAAATCGTAATGCCGTTCTCGAAAGGGGGTCTGAACCTTAAGGATATGTACATCTGGAATAAAGTCGCAATCCTCAAGCATTTGTGGAATATAGCTCATAAGAAGGAGAACCTCTGGGTAAAGTGGATCCACAGTTAATACATGAAAAGTAAAGATATTCATGATGTTAGAGTTTCTATTCATGCGTCATGGACCTTTAAGAAAATCATCAAGCAAAGGGGGATCGTTGAAGACCTCGGAGGCTGGGATGCTATCACAAATGGGGGCATGTTCTCCATTGGTAGGGTATATGATTTACTCATTGCAGGAGCTCCTAGAATACCATGGGGGAGCATCATGGTCAAGAATAGTGCAACCCCCAGTGCGAAATTCATCACATGGCTTGCAATTCAAGACAGATTGGCAACAAAGGATAGACTTGAAAAATGGATGGACCTTACAAATGTCAATTGTGAGCTGTGCTAGGGAAACAGGGAATCGGCCCAGCATCTTTTCTTTGACTGTCGGAACGCCCGGGATATTAGATTGCGAACTTTCAGTTTCTTATCCAAAAATCTTGACGGGGCTAGCTTCCAGGAAGAAATTCTCAAGATGGACAAAATCAACAAAAAGAAGACGGATCGTGCAAAGCTCATTGTAGGGGTTTGGGCAGAGATGATATATGGGATTTGGATGCAGCGCAATAAGAAACTTTTTGATAACCATTTGTGTAATCCGGAAAAAGTAGTTGACTACATTATATTTAGGATAGCAGGGAGGGTAAATAGTAGGATGCGGGAAATGCTTGTTTCTAGTTAGTTTTTTCTTTTGGGGTTTTTTCGGCTTTCGCTCTGTTTTTATGTGAGCGATAGCATTTTTGGTGGCTCGGGATGGAGTTTTTTCCAGGCCGAGCGTGTGTATTCTCCCTTTGGTATATATCATACAAATCATTTGACAAAAAAAAAAAAGAGAGAGAGAAAAGTTCTTGAGAGAGAGGCTCTCCTAGGGTTAGGTTAACCTCCCCTTGGGGGGCCTCACGGGTGGTTGAAGGCGCGACAGCTGGTGTTTTTTGGGACATCTTGATGGTCCGTTCTTACTCTAGGGGCTGTTCTCGACAGCTTTTGGGAGACGTTTCAGGTTCCTTTGTTTTTTCCTTTTTCGTTTTTCATTTTTTGGGTTACCTTTTTTGGGCTTTGTTTTCTGTGACCCTTGGGCTAATGGTTGTGGGCGATTATGGTGCCAGATTCGAGTGGTGTTATCTGGTTTTTGTGGCATGGGTGTTTGACGGTTCGTATTCTAGCTTCTTCCCGTCACTCTTGGTTGTTTTTTAAAGGCGTTCTAGGGTCTTGGGCTCGTTTCTTTAGAGGTGAACCTTTGCTATGTTGTCGTTTATTATCTCTTGGCGATTCTTAGATGGGGTTTTGGGGAATTGGAGTCTGGGTATTTGGTTTCTTCAGGGCCTTGGAGTCGGACGAACCGACTTTTAGATCTCACTCTCTTTTTGGAGCTTTTGAGCTGGTGTTCTGATTTTTGGTGGGTGGCGATCGTTATATGGTGACGCTTTAGGGTGTAGGGCGGCTAGTAGTAGTTTTTGGGGTTCGTATCTTAGTCCTCTATGGTGAACGGTTCTGGGATCTTTTTGTGAGGTAGAGTATTCTGATGATGGGGTCTGTTTAGTGGAGCTTTTATCGAGGAGATCAGTTTTCTTTATGGTGGTTCTTTTCAAATTGTTTTTTTCTTGATGGTGGGGTAGTCGTCTACTTCTGTCTCCCTTTGGCTTTGGTGTCTCTAGAAGGTGGTAAACGGGTGTCTGGGTACGGTGGTGGATGTTTTTTAGGTGATGACTCGTCATAGTTGGGTGCTGGGTGTTGTCGATTTGGAAGTTTAAGGTGCTTGAGCTGTTGTCGTTGGGATGCTGGTGTTTGGCTGGTTGCGTGAGGTGTTGGAGGCTGCCTAGGTTGGTGGTTCTGGAATTTGGGAGCCTGCGATCGTTAAGGTTTGCAATCTTATTGGGTTTGCTTTTAGAATTGCTGGTGCTTTGATTTCGTGGGTGTTTCTCGAAGGTTGTCTAGGCGTGTAGTTGAAAGCTTGAAGTCTCAGACGGTTTTTTGGTAGTGATTTTGGTGTTTTTCTTTTGGGGTTTTGGAGATGCGGGTTGTCTGGGGCTCTATTTAGCTGTAGAATCGAAGGGGTAGTTTTAATGTGGGTATGGGTCATGGTATGGTGTTGCTGTTTTTGAAGGTGATTAGGAGCTCTAGTTTGGAATTGCTGGAATGTTTCACGGTGGCTAGGGGTTTGGTATTGGATTTTGCTGCTTTGAGTGGGTAGTTTGCTGGCGTTTGGTGGTGAATGGGGATTGCGACAGGCGTTTAGGGTGTGATTTTAGATGTTGTTGAAGCACTTGAAAGGTTGCTGGGATTTTGGTGCTCGTGCTCCTTGGTGGTGAGGCCTTAAGGTCGGTCAGCAGATTGGGATTTCTTTGGTTTTTCTGGTGATGTATGGTGGGGGTGCTCGTGGTGTGGATGCTGTTAGTGGCGTTTTTCAAAGATGGTTGTATGGCGTTTTTCTTACTTGATCGATGGGTGGGCAGAGTTTCCGGAGGAGTGGACGTTGTTATTGCATCGATGGTGTGACGGTTTGGTATGTGTCGCGACTGGGCGTCTCATTTATTGCAGATTGATGGTCTTTACAACCTAAATGGAGAATGATATCACTGGTGGTGGGGTTTGGGGTCCCGGCTGGGCGTAGGTCTTTTGGTGTATGGCCTCTTGGTATTGTTTATGGAGGGGCCCTTTTTGTCTTATTTGGTGGTAGTATAGCTCTTTATTTGGTGTGTAAGGTGCTAGGACCAGTTTGTTTTGGTGTTTACTATAAAACGTTGTTGCATAGTCCAGCCCTATGCTGTTAAGGGTGGCTTGTTTCTTGGTGCCCCTCTTCCAATGGCTTTTTTCCTTATGCAATTTTTTTATGCCAGCGATTTTGGGGTCTCAAGATACAGTGTGGTTTTTTTTTTTCCCTCTTTTTATCAATACAAACCTAATTTTCAAAAAAACAAAAATACAATATATGATCATTATTATGTCATGTATATTTTTCTTGTATTAAATTCATAGTTTTGTTGGTCATGGATGGAGTCACGAGCCACAATGTTCTTGATGCCGAGTTAGAGCCAAACTAGACAACAAAGAATATGTGTTCTTTTTTACATTAACTAAATTCGCTATAAGTTCATAAAGTTATTCTCCTTTGTCATTTGGGTTGTTCAATGTATTGTTTTAATAAGAATTCTTATTTCTTATATCACAAATTTTTGATATAATTAACCTTATTTATGCCCATTGTAATATTCTAATAATTTCTAATAATGCGCTTATGGTCTGCGTATATTTTCCATTAAGTTCATTTTAATATTTTTATATTGTTTATGGTATTGACATGTTTCACACTAACTTTATTGAAATAATTCATTAATGGTTGTGCTTCCTATGTTTTTTAATACTCTTTCGATATCAAATTTATTTATTAATAAAATTAATATGTCCACCATCTAAAATATTGGTTTTTTTGTTAATTATGAAAATTTCTTTTAGGAACAACGGTAAGAAACAAAGACCGTAACATTTCCAAATTTTGTGCAAAATTTATAATTTAGATTACGGTAAATTGATTATTCTTAGGAAAATTTGCCAAGAATAATCCCAACTATCACCCGTTAGCCAAAAATAATCCCAACTATTGATTATTTTTTAATAATCCTAACTATTGATCGAATTTGCTGAAAACAGTCCCAAACTCCCACGCTCTCCATGATCGGCTGCAGCAGGTATTTGTGATTAATTTTTTTTAACCTTTTTCTTTTAATTCACCTTCATCAAATAAAAAGCCCTTCATCCTCATTCCATCTTCTTCTTCATTCATTCTTCCTCCATTAACAAACCCTAAAACTCTCTTTAAAAAACATTACTCATGCTCAAGCTCTAAAAGCTTCATCATTTTAAGATTCAATGAATTCCTCTTCTAAGGTTTGAAGATTGGTATTCACTTTTATCAATGGAGGAAGGAAAGTTTAATGGGTATTTTGAAGTTTAATGGGAATTTGAAGTTTGAAGATTAAAGGGTACCAAATAACTGCTTATTCGATTTGGTCGAGTTCAAAAAAAAGGTAAAAAAAAATTTTTAATCACAAATACCTGCTGCAGTCGTTCATAGAGAGACTGGGATTGTTTTCAGCAAATTCAATCAATAATTAGGATTATTAAAAAAGAATCAATAGTTGGAATTATTTCTTGCCAACGGGGGATAGTTGGAATTATTCTTGGCAAATTTTCCTAATTCTTATAAAAAGACATGTAATTTTAAACTAAAAAAGTTATTTTCAGTTGGATTAAAATATCAAATAAAATAGAAAAAAGTGTCAAAAATACCTAATAAAAAACTTTTTTCAAAAAAGAACCTAATAAAAACTTTTTTTCCAAAAAATACCTAACAAAAATTTACTTTTTCATAAGAGTACCAACTAACGCCTGTGGTTAACTTTTTCGTTATCTTTTTTTCTTATTTTAAAAAACTACATAACAAAAAATTTCTTTTCAAAGAAGTACTTAATAAAAAATTTCTTTTCAGAAAAGTACCAAAACACAACATAATTATTCAATATAAACACAACCTAATATATAACTCTAAGAACATCATCACACATTATCCAATACAAACACAACATAAGAACATCATCCATCACAAACCTAGAGCAAGAAACGGTTGGTGTAAAGTTGACGGTTTATTAAAAAAAATTTATTAGGTACTTTTTGACACTTTTCAATAAACGGTCAACTTAACACCAACCGTTACTTGATCTAAGTTTGTGTTGGATGATGTTCTTATATTTTGTGTTTGTATTGGATGATGTGTGAACTTTTTTATGGATGATGTTCTTAAAGTTATATATTATGTTGTGTTATAACTGATGCCAGAAATAAAGCGTAAAGATTGACAAAATACATATATTGACTAGGTTACAGAAAATAGGAGTTTATAAATTACTCCAAAATAAAAATCCTTAGCCAAACAGATTTTTTGAATGATACAAAACTAATACCTAAGACTCCTTCTATAAAGAGAATAATAACCCCAATACTCTTTCATAAGGAGAATAATAACATGCCTTTGTTATTTTTCCGATGTGGGACAATGAAAAGCTTTCCGATGTGGGACAATGAAAAGCTTTCCGATGTGGGAGTTATGGTAAACCTTACAATTTTCCTTTCCGATGTGAGATTCAAGGCATAACCTTACATGTTGTATTCTTTGTATTTTGTAAGAAGAAATTTTTTATTAGTTACTTTATTGAAAAGAAAATTTTTATTAGATACTTATTAAAAATCGGAAAAAAAGATAACGGAAAAGTTAACCCCAGCCGTTAGTTGATACTCTTTTGAAAAAATAAATTTTTGTTAGGTATGTTTTGGAAAAAAATTTATTATTAGGTACTTTTTTGAAAAAAAAATTTTATTGGGTACTTTTTAACACTTTTTCCAATTAAATATACTAAAAATAAATAGGATATGAAATGCAACAAGTAATGCAACAAGTTGAAACAAGCAAGATAATCTCCTTGATAAGCTTGTTTAACATATGGATTTGGTTTATGATGCAAGTGAGAACAAGAGCATTCATCCGTGCATGTATCATGAAGATGGGAAATATCGTTGATAATTTTATTCAAAGCATGCTAGTAGGAGTACATGGGGATTATGCAAATGATATTAGGAAAATAAATGTATTAGTTATTCCTTTATATTGTTGTTAAGATTAGTAAGCAAAGTAGTGATAAAGGATTGTTTTAATAATTCTTGTATTAGTGACCGGTTCTAAAGGTTGTAAGGAAGGCCATATGACAAGCCCCTACTTCTTTAGAAACCTATAAATAGGTCCTATCTTTCATTTGTAAGGGGCATGTTTTAGTTTTCAATAATATTCAAAAGGAAATTCAGTTTAGAATTCTCCAAGAATTGCAAGTTTGCTTTTCTTTCAAGTGTTTTGATTTTTGTGAGTGAAACAAAAATCTTTCACTTTGTTCATTCAAGAATCAAGGAGTGAACCTTGATTGTGAGTGAGGAAAAGGCCTCTTGTGAGTGAAGCAAGGTGTCTTTATCCATTGCAACAACTAAACTCAATCAAGGTTGTGTTTAGAAGGCTGGAATCAACAAGAAATCAGTACATAGAGGACTGATTTTGTGCACAATAGTATTTTGTTCATTTATTGTCTTTGATCTTCATCACCATCACGTTTTCCTCTCCATATTCAGTGCAACTTTGGTATCAGAGCGTAAGTGACGAGAAGGGACAAGAAAAACGCAAAAGAACACCCACAAGTCGAAGATATTGAATAGCACAAATTCGGACAGAAACTGACAGATTTTGGCGTCTTAAACTTGATCATTTTGGAGTACTTTTTGTTGGAAGTTTTGAAAACTGTTTTTGCAGTATATTCCTCTTTGAGTTGGGGAACTTTTGGCGTTGGAATCATGGGAATTGGTTGAGTAGTGAAGGAGATATGCCCTTTTCTTGACTGACTGCCCAAAAGCAACCGAATCTGGGTAGCTTGGTAAGATCTCTTCGAAAACCTATCAAAATCCTTGTACTTTGCCCCCATATCTCACCAAATTATCAATAGGTATCCCATAAACATTAGAACATATAATTTGTTCATCATGTCATCATTTTTGTAGCTTTCTTGTATGACCCATTGATCGCTTATGTTGCAAATATACAGTGGGATTGTTTTTCTTTACCATCTGTTTATTCCTCATTTCTCCTTCGTTTGAAAGGCGTTTTCATTGTTTCTTTTTTTCATTTTGCTTCATTTTGTGTCTAGTTTTTCGAGGGTCTTTTTGTTTAGTCCATGGATTTGTGGAAAAAACGATATGCTCATTTGTTTAACCAAAGGTCACAGAACACAATCTGATTGCACGTTTGGAGTAATGCTTGCATTGTGTTCAAACTAAGTCATATATGTGAGTGTTTTCAATTGGAAATGTTCATAGACATATGAAACTTTTTTTCCACCAAATTTCATCAACAATGGAGGTGGTTTGATTGGGTTTATAGTGACAAACATTTCATACAGCGTTCTGAAATTTTGCTGCATGATTCTGTTCTTTCTGATTTGCCTAACATTTAATTTTTTTTTCTTTTTTTTTGCACAAAATTTTCCAAAGCTTCGTTTCTTTTTCTTTTTTCTCTTTTTCACTCTTACCCTTAGTCTCATACTTATTATTGAGAGATTCTTGGACCTTGGCATATGAATTCATTGAATGAAAATATGAGCAAACAAGAACAATTGGTTGGCATGATTGATGAACTATACAAATTGAACCTTAATTCATTAAATGTTGAGGAAACAAGACTTGAGGCATTGAAGATGGGTTGCGTACAAAAAAGGGATTGGATACAATTCAAATCTTATGATGAACAATTAGTGAAGGTCTGGAATCAAAGGCGAAATTTGAAGAGGAAAATATTTCTTCATCAACAAAAGCAAACATTTCAGCAAAGATTGCAAGATCAATATGGTGAATCGAAAATAGTGGTTGTTCACGAGTACATTCCAGACATTAACCCTCCAAAAATCACAATTCAGATTATGACAAAAAGTGTTGTAACAACTTGTAGTACCCAAGAAACAACCAAGGAAGAAATTATGGAAACATCTTGCGTTGAGGTTGTGGATGATCTTAAAGTTGTTGAGGCATCCTTTGTAGAGCTTGTAGATGATCTTGAAGAGGTTATGGAGACATCTTGTTATGAGGTGGGTTGTGCTAGACCAGAGGTATTACATGTGGCCAATGTTCATGCAAGTTTTGAAGATGATTCAACAAAGCAAACAAGAAAACATGCATTTGTGTTGATGGTTCATATATGGGAATTTGTTCATGTTAGTCAATTTGCTGAGTTTTACCCTACGAAAATTCGAGGACGAATTTTTTCTAAGAAGGGGAGAATGCAACAAGTAATGCAACAAGTTGAAACAAGCAAGATAATCTCCTTGATAAGCTTGTTTAACATATGGATTTGGTTTATGATGCAAGTGAGAACAAGAGCATTCATCCGTGCATGTATCATGAAGATGGGAAACATCGTTGATAATTTTATTCAAAGCATGCTAGTAGGAGTAAATGGGGATTATGCAAATGATATTAGGAAAATAAATGTATTAGTTATTCCTTTATATTGTTGTTAAGATTAGTAAGCAAAGTAGTGATAAAGGATTGTTTTAATAATTCTTGTATTAGTGACCGGTTCTAAAGGTTGTAAGGAAGGCTATATGACAAGCCCCTACTTCTTTAGAAACCTATAAATAGGTCCTATCTTTTATTTGTAAGGGGCATGTTTTAGTTTTCAATAATATTCAAAAGGAAATTCAGTTTAGAATTCTCCAAGAATTGCAAGTTTGCTTTTCTTTCAAGTGTTTTGATTTTTGTGAGTGAAACAAAAATCTTTCACTTTGTTCATTCAAGAATCAAGGAGTGAACCTTGATTGTGAGTAAGGAAAAGGCCTCTTGTGAGTGAAGCAAGGTGTCTTTATCCATTGCAACAACTAAACTCAATCAAGGTTGTGTTTAGAAGGCTGGAATCAACAAGAAATCAGTACATAGAGGACTGATTTTGTGCACAATAGTATTTTGTTCATTTATTGTCTTTGATCTTCATCACCATCACGTTTTCCTCTCCATACTCGGTGCATGAAATTCCAATATCCTTATGATTTTCCTATAAAATTCCATCTATTGATTAATGATGAATAATTCTAGGATATTTTCCTAATGTAAACTAACCGATTGACTTACTATAGCAATTATTATTTTTTTCAAAAAAATAAAAACTAAATAAATGTTGAAAAAATTGTTAAAAAATATTTTTAAAAAATTCTGATTTTTTTAATATTCAAATTCTTTTATGGGCATTTTCGAAAATATTCTTTACTTTTACATAAATTTGAGTTTACGTTTTTTTTTTTTTTGTAAATACCTATAGCATTAGGTTATCGAAAAAAATGAAAAAATTGGATTATTCTAAGTAATTTTTTCTTATTATTCAACAAAAAGTAATTTTTCCTAAAATTTTATTTAGCCTAAATTGCAAAATAAATAATTATTCAACTAAATTGATTTATGAATAGTAGGTATAGTATTTAGTGAATGAATGTAATAATGATAATAGTTAAATATATAAACTAAAATTATAGTAATTAATTTAATTTTAAAATAAAATCTTTCATTTTATATTCTCCTTTACTTACTACTCGTATAATATTATCTACATTAACTTTATAAATTAAAAAAACCTTTCAATTTCCCTCTAAGTCTCATGAACGAACGGTTTGAATTAGAATTTTCTTTAAACAACACTCACGTTAGAAAATAGTTAATTAAAAAAATTATTTGAGTTGTGTGGACTTATTAAAAATTCTTTTCTATTATTATAATCAATAACATTTTCAATAAAATGAAAACATTTGAAAATATGAGAATTGGCATTAAATAGTTCAAATAAAAAATTGCAACAATGTTCGATGATAGGATTTATTAAAGCTACACTCAATACAATGAACAAGATTCAACAATTGAATCAACAAATAATTTGTTCATACAAATAGGTCAAAAATTATATAGTTTTGATAATCATATTCTATTTTTCTCTAAAAACTAATTATACTAACTTGAATATACAAATGATATATTCATATAAAGAGTTGATAATAACACCGGATTAGCCATTGTTGTCACGCCAGACAAAAAAATACAGTCTTTGATGATAATTATATATCTTTTGATTGTGATTCCTAATTTAATCTATTGTAAATTGATGATGATTATTCGCTCTGGACGATGACTTTATTTTTTTTGGATAAAGAAACATTTTCGGCTATGAAAAACATGATTAAGAAAAACACACCAACAAAGATTATATTTCTTAGCTTTTAAGAATTATTCATCTCGTTTTTTTACATCAAACCTATTTGGAGATACCAATTTTAATAGATTATAATACCAACTTTAACATATTATAATACCAACGTTAATAGATTATAATACTACTCCAAAATAGGATTACATAGCGTACGTTTTTTCTGATATTTATTTTTGTAAGTAATAATGAACTGGCCTATTTGAGACACGGATCTCATAACGACGATCTAAAGAAAGATTTTGTGTAAAATAATAAGGTAAAGAAAAAATAAAAACCGAATAAAGAGGAGTGGTAATGGGAAAAAAAATTAGGATTATGAAATTTTTTATTATAAAATCGGGAAATGAATTGCCCCAATTTTGTGGTCTATCCTATAGACCGTTTCTTGTGAGATTTTGCGTAATAGAAAATGGGTAGTGGGGTATTTTAAGTGATTATAATAATTAAAAAGGTAGTAGGTGAGGTATTTTAAATAATATAAGTTAGAGGTAGTTGGGGGTATTTAGGTAAAAATATTTACTAAAAATAGTTATGGACAATTAAAGTGGAATGACCTAAAAAGGAAATGTGGACAATAAAAGTGAAACGGAGGGAGTATATATAGTAGTGGGAAGTAATAATTGTATTGGAATTATGAGAGAAAAAATAATTAAAGAGTAGTGTGAAGTAATGATTGTATTAGAAGTATGAGAGATAAAATAATTAAATAGTAGTCTGAAGTAATGAAGGTGGGATTTTAAGGGGTAGAAGTGGGATGAAAACTTTTCAAAAATAGAAAGTATTTTAAAAAAAACTTTTGAAACTAGCTGTTATAGTTGGTGGAAGAATTTAAAAGAATGGAGGAAGTATGTTATAACTCTAAATATTTCTCTTAATAAATTTTTTTGGGTTTAGCTAATTCGAACTAAAGAGAGAAGTAAAGCATGTAACTAATCTCGAGTGGGCTATATCTCCTACATTATATAAAAATTTAAATCTTAATTGCTTTTATTTTTATTTTTTATTTTTTATTTTTTATTTTTTTATTTTTTTATCTCTTTTTTTATTTTTTTGAAGGGAGTACGATGTGTTTGAATTGGAGAAAATCGATTGGGAAGTAATTAAAATTTAGAAAGATTGAGAATAAAATCGTGATATTGTTTTCCTAATACTAAAATCTATAATAATGAACAATATATATGAAAGAAACGTCTTAAGCAATTTATACTATATTAAATTAGATTAGTTTTCTAACTTCTATTCTTAGCATTAGTATACAAAATATTACCTTTGCTAGTCTATTATATACAATTAAGATCACTTAACAGCTTTTAGGGAGTTTATACTCATAACCTGAAAAAAAAAAGACAACCATTATAATTTAAATGTTGATAAATAACACCTAACGTCACTAAATATACCTTTGTCGTCAAAACAATAAGATAGATCGGTGTTTTTTTCCCTGAAATTGATATCTGTATTTATTAAAATTAGCTTTCCAATCCGTGAATCTTGTTCTTCCTTACAAACAATTTGTTGTCCTCCTTCCGCCGCAATTTTCTTAACTCTCTCCATAAAGCGCGTATAAAACACAACCAAATGTTTGAAATCACAAAAATAACCTAATTACTTCAAATACCCATATAAATAACAAACCAATATAAGAAAGAGAATGTTGTACCCTTTTATTCACCCAAACTAATTAATTCACTTATGAGTTGGTCGCGTTCTTGATCCAAATTTTGTCTCTTTATCGACTTAGCACATGTAAACCATTACGTCTTTTAAGTTTTTCAAGTAGAACTTGAAATATCGAAAGTAAAACATATAAAACACTTTAACTTTAATTTTGCTGTCTTATAGAGTCAAAAGTTTTAAAAAAAAATTGATGACACAAACCTTATGGTTGGCGAATAAAAGCGATCTGATGAAGAGCTGCCTTACGTACCCTCTTCTTTCTAGCTTTTTTTTCATCTTCCGTTCCAAAGAGGAAGATATTGATACTATTCAACAATTCTCTCTCATGATCATTAGTGAAGGTGACATTCTTATCTAACTACAATAACGTCCCTTTTTCTTTTATCCATATCCATATCAGATGCATTTTAAGGGACATCTGTTTTGTGACGTCTAAAAAATGAGTTAAGTGTGTTCCAATTGACGAAAAATGATAACAGCTTTGGTTTTAGAACATATCGTTTATGAGGGTCTCTCATAGCCACCGCAACGGCTTCACGTATACATGTGAAGCGGACGACTTCTGCAAAATGGTCAGACTTTTGCATTGCATCTTGGTCCGTATTGTATTTCAACGTATACAAAGACTCCAATAACATATAAGGTCCAACATTTCCCAAAGTATATAATCTTCCATATGGTATGCTAAAAAGTTTCCTCATTATCTTCCCTCATACATTATCTTTAGGGAATATTCTAAATAAAATTTCAAATATTGATTAAATTTATTGTTTAAACCTATGCATCTACTGCATAAGTTATAAAAAAATGTATATCAACACTGCGTCAATATGAAAGAAGTCAATGAGAAATCGACATTTACGTACTGTCAATATAAATGAAGGTAATACAAAATCCAATTTTTCAATTGAAAATAGGCCACATTAACTTTGTTATAATCATAATCATAGTCATACTTTTTCTGTTTCGTTTTGTTCGTCTACTTTAAGTTTTTCCATTTAAGAATAAAATTTACATTTGATGTTTGAAATATATATTAAAGATCAAAATATATTTAATGGAATATTGTTGAATCCTTCCCTAGTGTAAAGAATTTAAGTACATAAACCTTGCTACTATTTTTCATGATGCATACCTGTGCTAAGCACGGAATCATAAGATTTTTTGGAAAAACATATGAGAAAAAAATTTGTTATTAAAGACTATTGTAGAACTGAAAAAAAGCATCAATGGAAAAACATATAAGGCAAAATCAAATATGAGTTAAATTAATTAAGCAAACCAATGGAATAAAATTAAATTTAAAAAACTACCTAAAATAATTTAAGTAGAATTAGGCGGAAAATAGTTTTTAAAATTTTGACACTTGTCACATTCTTCTATTACTTTAGCAGAATTTATGATTGTCATATTCTTCTATTACTTTAGTAGAAATTATGATTAAGGCTCATAAATTACTTTGAAATGTGTAAAAAAAGTAGAGTGGACAAACAAAAAATAACGAATAAAGTACAAAATCAAAATTCGAAGGAAGAAAATAGTGGACATATCATACCCCTAACGACCGGTTTGATTAGTGGTACTAAATATGACATACCATTCAAGGAAATGGAACAAAATAAATCAACTAGCCTAATTAAGAAAATGAGATAAAATAAATAAATAAGACAAAATTACTAAAATGAGGAGTATTTATCATCAAAAAACTTCGGTATTAATTTTACACTTTTACTCTTATCAACAGAAAAGTCTACTTTGAATTTTTTTTAAAAAAAATGCCTAGGGGTACGTGATCTTGTAGGCTCTAAGGTAGGTCCACCACTAGATGTACACATTGCTCATATTTAATTTTATCTCATAGCTCTTAAAAAAAAATCGGAGATGGCTCTGAGTGAATAAGATACACATATAATTCTACTATATACTAAATAGTTTTTGTCAATGAACCAACTCAACCAAAGCTTAAGCTAATAGTTGAAGCCTTAGGATATGTTATATACTCTAAATGAGGGGTGCTAAATATTCCACTATAAATGAGGGGTGGTTAAAATGTGAACTCGTAATATCTTGTCACGTTGGCTTTTGATACCATGTCAAGGAACCAATTCAACAAAAAGCTTAAGCTATTGGTTGAAGCCCCCGGATATGTTATATACTTTAACAGTTTTTTGGTTACATGTTTAGGGTGACTTGATATTGATATAGATTTAAGCCTAAAACAACTTACTACTTGTAGAAAACAATCAGTTGATTTGCTGAGCAGTTTGTCCGATGATTTGTTATTAACAATATTGTCTATGCTATCCACCAAAGATGCTGCTCCTATTTGCTGTTTGAATTCGCGATTACACAAAATTTTCCGTTGTTGGAATACGAACCTTGACTTTGAGGCACTATCAATATGTCATTGTATTTAATGTCGAGAAGGAGTGAGGCGTTTTCCTTCCTATATATCCTTTATAAATTCAGTCATTCGTGGGTTCGAGTCTGATTATCTAACTCGGTTTAGACTTGTTATTGGGTCGGTTTGGCAAATAAGGTCTAATCATAAAGTTGGTCATGAAGTATGTTTGTACAACTATTTGCCCAGATTGTATTATAAACATATTAATGCGTGGTTCCGTTTCCCACTGAGCCTTAAGGGCCTTAAAGAGCTTGATATCTCTATTTTGATGCTGCCAAAAGGTAGAAGTAAGGTTCCTCCTGCGTTATTTACGTATGAAACCTTAGAGGTACTAAAGCTTCACCTCAGCTTTGGTCTTGAGGAACCTTCTATCATACCCATTTGTCTTCTTAACTTGAAAATTCTTAAGATCCGTAAACTTTATATGTATAAATTTGGGTTTATAACAAGGTTAGTTATTTTACTCTTTTTACCGATTATTTTACTGATTATTTTACTCTTTTTTCAACTTCTCTTCAATGGTTTAGTTATAAAATCAACAGGAACCACGTAAATTCTTAAGAAAACTACTATGTGCATATTGATATCCCAAATTTGGTTGAAGCTTACATTGGCAATGCATTTGATGATTATTATAATATAACTTTGCTTTACTATAAGACAACGTTTAGCGTTGTTAGTGCCTTATGTGACGTTCAGCGTCTATCTTTGATGGGCTACTACCTAAAGATACAGTTATTTTCATCTTAATTTCTTTAATGAAAAGATTAATATTAATAATCTAATCTTTCACCCATCTGCTATGAATAATCCTATCTTTTGATTACTTTTTAATATTCTAACTTTTACATTTAGTTTGCTATCAGCATACCCTTGTACTTTATAATAATCGAACATTTGCCCTTAGTTTGTTGTTGGCCTAATGAACCAAATCAGGATGGTTCAGAAGACCTACCAAACCTCAGCCAAGTGACAAACCCTAATCAACTGGCAACAGCCTGTCTGAGGGAAACAGCTGCACCTTTTTCATATACAGAAGGGCCAAGGACATCTAAAGGGTTGGAGACTTTAGGAGGGATCTAGGAAGGGGCCTGAAAGGAGTCCAAGCAAAGACAATAGACCCTCAGACAACCCAACAAACAGGGCACAGGACAACTCAGTGCAACCTGGCTGTCAGCAGACCTTGCAAGACTTGTACAGACCAGGCCAAACCAAGATGGGGAACTTTGAGGGCAGAAGTGGAATCTCTATACATGGACCTTGCTGCTAGGGCCCAAGAGTCCTCCTAATATTCTCTGGAAGAACCCAAGAAATGGGGTTGAAGGTCAGCCAGTCAGCAGATTGACTCCAAACTGTTGTCTGTAGGATTTAAATGATGTTGGTTGTATTTTAAGTAATCACATGAGGGGCACGTGCCTCGTGACCCTTAGAGTTAGTTATTGTGTTCTTGAGCATATTATCATGATCCTCATTCTATAAATAAGAGGATCACCCTTGTAAAGGACTCAGTTTTTCTGTTTACATTCTCAATAATACAGAGGTATTGTTCAATTGCTGTGTTAGCATTGTTTAAGGATCAGTTCATCCTCTCTTTGGGTTGAATCTTGTGTGTTTCAAGATTTGCCTACCTATCCCAAGAAGCATCTCCCATTCAGAAGGCATCCACCACAATTTCACAACAAAGCATGACAGTGTCCTAAAGTTAGCCCATCAGACCAACTTGACAAGCACAATCAACCTTGATCTTGGCTGTGTCAAGTGTCTTGGTTTTCGGAGTAGTTGCTAGGGAGTACAGCCTGATTCACCATCGATAATTGGATCACCTAACCTATTACTCTATTAGTATGGTGACAGCAAATTAAAGAGAATGATTGAATTATTAAAAGATAATTTAAAGTTAGAATTATTCACAACAGATGAGTGAAAGGTTGAATTATTAATTTTAATTTTTTCTAGTTTAATTTCAAATGACTTGATGATTTTGTGTAACTTATTTAACTCCTTATTAACGTTTGCCAACATCTAGACTCCCTTGAGGCAAACCATGGACTTATAGTGTTTCGTAATCTAAAACATCTAAAGTTGGGTTGTAATTATTGCCATTTCTTCTATATTCACCTGTCTTAGAAACGCTTGTTTTCCCAGAGGTAGATGTATAGTTTCTTTTCTTTACATAATTTTGAATGATACTCTTATCATCATCATCATCATCATACCCAGTGTTCCTGCACATAGATACTCTATGTCAGGGTCTGGGGAAGGAAGGTCGACGGCGTCTCATACCCATAAGGAGAGGGCGGTCATAAGAGTCCTTCGGCTCTAGAGGAGTCTTCAAGGATAGGACCTGCAAAAATCCGAAAACCTGCAACTTACACCCACGTTAGCCAAGCATAGGGATCAATATATATAAAAAAAAACACTATAAGCGATAAAGGTAAAAAAGGAAGTGAAAAGCGATGACAAAAGACACAGAACAGCAACAAACTAGTCTAGTACTCTAGGACGTGAATAAGGCGCCGCCATGTGGCTCTATCCCTGGTCAGGTCCTTAGAGAGGTGTAGTTCGAGCAGGTCGCTGTTAATCTGCTCCTCCCACGTCCTCTTAGGTCTTCCCCGGCTTCTCTTGCCCTCCACAATGATGCGTTTGACCCTTCTCACTGAGGCGTCATGGGTGCTTCTCTGCACATGCCCAAACCATCTGAGCCTGTTCTCCCGCATCTTTGCAGAGAGAGGTGCAACCCCTAACTTTTCCCTAAACTCCTGATTTCTAATCCTGTCCATCCTTGTCTTACCACACATCCATCTCAGCATGCGCATCTCTGTTACATCCATTCTCTGCTCGAAAGCCTTCTTTACAGGCCAACACTCCGTTCCGTACAACAAAGCCGGCCTAATCGCTACGCGTTAGAATTTTCTTTAAGTCTATTAGGAAATCTTTTATCACAAAGCACCCCAGTCGCTGCTCTCCACTTGAGCCAACCTGTCTGTATACGGTTAGCAACGTCACCCTCAATCTCCCCATTGTTCTGAATTACTGAACCCAGATATTTAAACTTGGACGTGCATGCAACAGCTTCTCCCCTGATGGACACCTTCGGCTCCCCTATCGATTCTGTCCCACTAAAGTTACATCGCATGTATTCAGTCTTCGAGCCACTTATGCGCATCCCCTTGCCCTCCAAGGCTTCCCTCCATTCTTCCAATTTACCATTAGCCTCCTCCTTAGTTTCTGCAGCCAATACTATATCATCGGCAAAAAGCATACACCATGGTACGGATTCCCAGATGGATTTTGAGATTTCATCCATAATCACCGCAAAGAGGAAAGGACTAAGTGCTGATCCTGATGTAGGCCCACTCTAATACTGAAAGACTCTGTTAGCCCCACCGGTGTCTGAATGTTGGTCAAAACTCCATCATACATGTCCTGTATTACCTCAATATATCTTGATGAAATACCTCTTTTCTTGAGGCTATCCCAAACGATGCTTCGTGGTATGCTATCATATGCTTTCTCCAGGTCGATGAACACGAGATGCAAATCCTTATTTCGCTCCCAGTACTTTTCTATCAGTCTCCTCAAAATATGAATCGCCTCAGTAGTTGATCTCCCCGGCATGAAACTGGTTCTCCCTAATCACCGTCTCCCGTCTAACTCTTTTCTCAATAACTCTTTCCCACAGTTTCATAATGTGGCTTAGGAGTTTGATACCCCTATAGTTCCCGCATTCCTGTGCATCGCCCTTTTTCTTGAATAAAGGGATAATTGTGCTAAACCTCCACTCCTCCGGCGTCTTACTAGATCTTAGGATAGCATTAAAGAGATTAGTAAGCCATTGAATGCCCTCCTCTCCTAAGCTCCGCCACACCTCAATCGGGATATCATCCGGTCCAACTGCCTTAAATCTCCCCATCTTTTTGAGGGCTTCACTTACTTCTTCCTTGGTTATGTCACCAAATGATCCACAAACCCGTGTTCTTTGTGTGTCCGAAGTCTGTCGAGTTTCCTCTATAGGACCCCTTGACATATTTAGTAGTTGGGAGAAATATCGATACCATCTTAGTTTGATGTCCTCTTGGCTAATGAGAACCCGTCCACTCTCATCCTTAATATACTTCACTGCTCCCAAGTCTTCCCTCTGCCTAGATCTGGCTTTAGCCAACTTGTAAATATATTTCTCCCCCTCTGCGGTATCAATCTTTTGGTAGAAGGCTTCAAAGGCATGACTCTTTGCCTTTGCGACTGCTTTCTTCGCCTCCCGCTTCGCTTCCTTGTACGACTCCTTAAAGTTGAGATTATACATGGTTAATCAATAAGTGGAATTATTGTAGGAAAATTATGATAAGATTGAATTATTCTATGTAATTTTTTCTATAAAGATTCTACTTTGTGATTTATTTCTTCTACTTTGCAGGGTTTGATTGGTGGCTGTAGGATCAAATATAGAAGTAGACATTCAGATAGTGTCCTACAAAAGAGCAATATAGAATTTTGTAAAACAACTCAAAAGAGTTATTCTTGGTACTCTAATCTAAAAAAGATTGAGATATACAGTTTTCTTGGGGGAGGAATACGAAGTAGATTTTATTCAGTTCGTGATAAAACATTCATCAATTTTAGAGGAATTGGAAGGACTCCTCCGGATTTGATAATATTGAATTATCCTAGGGCCTCGCACATGTTAACTATTCAAGTGCGATCAATCGAACTTGACAAATTCTATTAAGGCTCATTGATATTTTAAAATTTTTGATATTTTAATAACAATTTTGCATCTTTAAACACCTAACATATACTAGGTAATTTAATATTGAGACTCCTAATTTTTCGTGGTCCTGTGCGGTAGAACATATTGAACATGCTCAGAAACTCTTATGGTAGGATGATGACTCATCAAAATACAAAGAGAATGACTATGAAGGCAAAGAACAAAGCAAGAATATCAACATTCGAATTAAGTATCATTATAAGTTTGCATTGTGCTCATTTCGTCCATATATTTTCATATATTTTGTTACACATTTTTTAGTATGTTTTTATTATTGGTATTGTATGGTGAGAATGGATGTCCATCCAAACCCACTATGGTCATTGAATACTCAACTTATTAGCCCTTTGTTCTCTATATTTATGGACCTTAATTGAGTTATTAACTACTCTAATGATTTATGAAAGTGGGAACTACTCAGCTTTATTCTTTGCAGGAACTTCTCTTGATTTCTCTCGAGTTAAGGAACTCTTTAGTCGTGCTTTACTTTATGGGTATGAGTTGCCGCCGTCCTTCCCTGCTCAATGGTATTCTATAAACGGAATACACAGGGTACAGTGATGAATGATGAAAATTCAATAATCATTCAATTCTTTAACCCTATCTACAATCCTAACCTGTAACCCACCACATATCTTTGCACTCAAATTAGGAACATAAACAGGCTCAAATCCTTCTTCCATAATCGGAATAACTCGAAACCTTTCAAAGATAGCATCCATAACTCTCTTTAATTGCAAGAGTGCCATCTCTTTACCAAGACAAACCCGAGGTCCGACCTGAAAAACAGGATAACAATATGGATCCTTAGGCACAAACTCCCTGTTACAAATTGTGAATATAAAACAACATAGATAATACAAAAGAAAATTAGGAAGAAAACTTAAGAAGAAATAATACTGAAGAAATAAAAATTGTATTCAATTAAGTCTCATTATCTAAATGAATACAAGGAGATATATATACAAAGAATGGTTAATAACCACTAGCAACAAGAAAATGAGTTGTCATAATTTTGTAACAAACTCATGTGACACATAAGGACAAAAGTGATTTATTAAATATATGCAACAGAAGCTTATTCATAGCATATTCCATTAGTAACTTTATTTAATCTTCGATATTAACGAATGGATTCTTTATCAACCCGCGCAAGCTTGGGAGGGGTGTGAATACAACCCAAGCTTGAGAAGTAGAGGTTGGAGATGATTAGATGGGATGATCTTGGTGAGATCATCGACAAGTTGTTCATTGGTAGGAAGATGATGTAGAGAAATAAGACCTTCTAAAACTTTCTCCCCAGTGCAATGGCAGTCGATATCTATGTGTTTAGTGCGTGAATGAAGCACAGGATTGGTAGCAATGTGGAGAGCGGAGATGTTGTCACAAGATAATGAAACAGGCTTTAGATTCTTAACACCCATTTCTTCAAGTAATTCAACTAGACACGTAATTTCAGAAGCAACGGTAGCCATGGCACGGTACTCGGCTTCACATGAGGACCATGAAACAGTTTCTGCTGTTTTGATTTCCAACTTATGGGTGATTTGCCAAACATGACAATATAACCGGTCACTGATCGTGGTGTATCCAAACATGCGCCCTAAGCTTAAAGGCAAAGATTTTTAGTAGCTTTAAGTAAAATACATTGTCTGGCTGTAGCAGCTACGTAATTAAGTGTATGAGTAAGAACTTGACAATGAAGTTCTGTAGGAGACTGCATGTATTGGCTTAATGCTTGTACAGTAAAAGACAAATCAGGCCTAGTATTAGTAAGAAAGTTAAGCTTTCCCACCAAACTTCTATATTTAGTTGGATCAGAGAAAAGAGGAGAATCAGAAGATTGTAATTTAAAGTTGATAAGTAATGGAGTAACAACTTTCTTAAAAGTAGTCAACCTAGAATCTCTCAAAAGGTCAGTAGTAAACTTCTTTTGACTAAGAACAATACCATCAAGCAAATATGAAACTTCCAAACCCAAAAAATAATGTAATTTCCCTAAATCTTTTATACTAAAAATTGTATGTAAATGAGATTTGATAAACTGAATAGAAGGCAAATGATTACCAGATATAATAATATCATCAACATATACAACAACATATACAACAACAATAGTTAGCGAAGTGGGTGTTTTCTTAATGAATAAGGAATAATCATTCTTGGATTGGACAAAACCAAGATTAAGCAATTCAATCGTAAGTTTGCTAAATCATTGCCTAGAAGACTGTTTAAGACCATATAATGATTTTCTAAGTTTACAAACAAGATTAGAGGGAACATTTAAACCGTCCGAGATCTTCATATAGACTTCCTCATGGAGGTCTCCATGAAGAAACGCATTATTAACGTCCAATTGAGATAGAGGCCAATTTCAAGATGCGGCTAAAGCAATTAAACACCGAACAAATGGTCAATTTTACAACAGGTGAGAAAGTTTCTTGAAAATCAATACCATATTTTTTATGATAACCTTTGGCTACTAATATAGCCTTGTACGTCTCTAAGGAACCATCAGATTTCAATTTAACCTTGTAGACTCATTTGGAAACGATAGCTTTCTTGCCGGGGGGTAAAGAAACTAAATCCCAAGTGTTATTTTTATGTAAAGCATTTAAGGGTCATAGCTTGTTGCCATAAAGGATCTTTTGAAGCTTCTTTATCATTTTGAGGTTCATGCCAATTAGACTGAGAAGCAAGAAAGCATTTAGTAAAATTAGGTAAAGTATCAAAGGAAACAAGATTACACCAAGATACATTATTACATGAATATTGTTGGAGATGAGCTTGTTTGTTATGGGGACGTGTGGACCTACGTAGAGTAGGTGCAATAGGAGCAATTTGTTGTGGGACACAATCTTCATGTTGATCAAGATAACATTTGGATTATTGGGCTTTAATATCAATGGAATCATGTAAAGGTGGTGTAGGAGAAGGATTTCCTAGAATCCTTGTGTTAGTGGAGTAAGGAAGGGTAGGTTTATTGGGAAAGTCTTTACAAAAATCATATGACTCAATAAATGTGTTGTCGTGCATGTGATGTTGGAGAATAGGAGTAGTAGGCGTGGGATGGGCTAGGAGACGTGTGTCGGTGGAACAAGAAGGAGTAGGAGCATTGGGAAAAGCATTGGAAAAAGCACGTGACTCAAGTAATGGATTATCTTGCATGTGATGTGGGATAATAGATGTAGGAGAAGAGCATGTGATATGGTTAGATAAGGATGTCGAGTCGGGTAAATAATACTTAGCATGTGGAGACGTTTCTTTATTTTTATAATGATATGGAAAATGAGTCTCATGAAAAATAACATCCCTCGAAATAATGGTACGTTTGCTTTTGGGATTGCAGACCTTATATGCCTTTTGTCCATAAGGGTAACCGATAAAAACACAAGACTCAACACGGGTAGTGAATTTACTACGACGTTGTTTCAAAGTGGACACATAACATAAACATCCAATGGCTTTTAGATGGTCAGTATTTGGGGGTGTACCAAATAGTTTTTGATATGGTAAAATATTACCTAAACAAGTTAAGGGTAGTCTATTAATTAAATAGGTGGCACATAAAACACATTCACCCCAAAATGAAGATGGTATGTTGGATTGGAAAAAGAGAGCTCGAGCTGTTTCTAACAAGTGTTTGTGTTTTCGTTCAACAGTACCATTTTGTTGAGGGGTCTTGCTACAAGATCTTTGATGATTTATTTCCACGGTCTTGTAAATTTGTAAAATCCTACCGGCACGTAATTCTTTTGTGTTTTCAGATCGAATAGCTTTGACATGTTTTTTAAATTGAGGCTTTATAAAAGAAAACAAATTATTCAACAAATCAACACAATTATTCTTATTATGCATTAAAAATAGCCAAGTCATACGAGTAAAATCGTCTACAACTGTTAAAAAATATTGACATCCATTGTACGTTTTGGTAGAATATGGGCCCCAAATATCTACGTGCAAAAGATCAAAAGCAGATTCTGATTTTGTTGAACTACATGAAAAAAAAGTCGAGATTGCCTAGAAGATGGACAAATTGTGCAAATAAGGTTTTTCTTGATGGCTTGAATATCTAATTCAGAAAAAAAAAAAAAAAAAAAAAAAAAAAAAGGCATAAGTCTTTGGATGGGAGCATGCTCTAGTCTTAGGTGCCACAATTTGGCCAAATCTAACATAATTTTGGAAGTAACAACTTTTGCTAGAGTAGTAGGAAGGGGGATATTGGTCTTAATTGTTGACTATGTACTGTGGTGTAATATAGCCCTTGATGCTCTTCACCAAGAGGCAAACATCTTGTCATTGAGAGGTCCGAAATAAATCAATGACATGAGAAAATAAAACAGAAATATTTTGATCAAGACAGAGCTTATGGATAGATATGAGATCAAAGTGAAATATAGGAATGTATAAAACATTTTTTAAAATCAATTCTTTTGTTAAATGAATATCACCCATCTTGGATCAGGAATTATTATTTCTTGTTTTGAGGTGGGAACATTTTTATTGTTGAAAAAATAATGAATATTTCCACACATATGATCAGTGGCCCCACTATCCACTATCCATTGTGTGGCATTTCTACTGAAAACAAGAAAAGACTTACCTGGTAGGTTTGCGGTGCACTCTACATCAATACTCTCGTCAATGTGAGAATCTTACTTTGGATGTTGTTTTTCAAGAAATGAAAGTTGGTTAGAAAATTGTTCATTAGTGAGACCAAAATTCTTACCAACATTGTTGTCTGATATATTATCATGTAGAACAGTACCAGTGAATTTTTTTCCTTTAGTTTTATTTGGATACCCGTGAAGCTTGAAACAATCATCAATTGAATGACCCGTATTTTACAATTATCACAAAATGACTTGGTTTATTGGTCCCAGTTGAATAAGGCTTGTATGATTTATCACTAGGACGTCTACTGTCCACAGCAAATGCCACTATACCAGCTGGAGTCTTTGGTTTAGGGAAATCTTTATGACACTCCTCTTGTAGTAACATTCTATAAACCTCTAAAATGCTAGGTAATTCTTTAAACATAAGCACATTACTTTTCACTTGACTATACTGTGGATCCAATTTCATTAAAAATGTCATGATCCATAAATCTTGTTGTATCTTGAAAAAATTTGTGGTCGGGTGACAATTGCATGTGGGTAACGGTCTAATATCATCCAACTCATCTCAAATAGATTTAACCCTAGTGAAATATTCGGAAATGCTCATGTCAGATTCTTGTTTCGTGTTAAGAAGCTTTTCTTGCAATCAATATAGTTGAGAAGAGGAAGGGCTACCAAATCGACCTTTAAGATCCATCCAAATCTCATATGCAGTTTTAAACTACATTACACTCTTGGCAATATGTTTGTCTAAAGAAGATATCCATCCAATTACCATGTTATTGCAGCGCTTTCAAGATTTCTCATCTGGTGAAACATTATCTGGTGTTGGTAAGGACCCATCCACAAAACTCACTGTGTTTTTGGCATCCAAACCAATTGTCATATACCTCTTCCAATCGCTGTAGCAAGATCCGTCAAAAACCATCGACACTAATTTGGTACTTGCCGAGTCAACAAGGTGTAGATTGTATACATTGCTTGGATCTTGTGTTTTATCTTTATGGTGTAAAGTGTTTGTAGAAATATTAGAAGTTGTATCCATGTTGTAGAACAAGAAAAAATGCAAAAATGGCGTACAAAAAAATCTCAAGAATCGATAAACAATTGAAACAGAAAGAAGAAGAAGAAGAAGAAGAAGAAGAAGAAGAAGAAGAAAAAGAAGAAGAAGAAGAAATTTTAGGTCAATCTTTCCGGCTCAGATACCATGTTTTGAGAACATAAAACACCATAGATGATACAAAAGCTAATTAGGAAGAAAAATTTAGAAGAAACAATACAGAAGAAATAAAATTGTATTCAATTAAGTCTCATTATCTAAATGAATACAAGAAGGAGATATACTTCCTCCGTTCCATTTTACTTGCAACACTTACCGTTTTTGGAAATTTCATATTACTTGCAAGTTGCAAAATTACTATGTTTGGCTACCATTGGGAGCAAATATGAATAATTTGGAATCGTGGAAGCCAGTGATTTCGAAAATTGAAAACAAGCTTTCGTCATGGAAGGTGAAGCTACTATCGAGAGCCGGCAGACTCACTCTAATTAAGAGCGTACTCAATAGTCTTCCAATATACTATATGAGTATGTTCAAGATGCCAAAAGTTGTTGCTCAAAGGATTGTAAAACTACAAAGAAGATTCTTTTGGGGGGTAGCTGCAAATGGTGATAGGCCGATTCCGACTGTCAAATGGTCCACAATCGAACTTCCAAAGACTCTTGCGGCCCGTTTGGTTAGTGGTACTAAATGGTGGTAATGAGAATGATTTATAGTGTAAAATTCCATCAAAACTTTCATGCCATTCCCATGGTAATGAAACTTTGATCACAAAAAAATTTTTTATTCACAAATTTCCATTACCATCTAATACCATCTCTCTCATTGGTAATGCATTAGAATCGATTTTATGAACAAGATGAGATGATTGGAGGTTTTCAAACATGTAGCCAAGAGATTTTTCAACCCAAATTACACTAATTTTTCATTCCCATTACCATGGTTTATTACCACCTACCAAACGGGCCGTTGGAGGTTTAGGGGTTGGATACATACTACACAAGAATCTCATGCTTTTATTCAAGTGGTGGTGGAGATATTCAAAGTGTGATAATTCACTGTGGAAACGAATCCTCATGTCTATATACAACATCAAGGGCCTCAAAGATTCATCACAGACTTTTCAGGGGATCAAAAGTGGGGTTTGGGCACAACTTCTTAGCAATGGTAGTGACACCTCCAAAATCAGAGATATAGTCGAGGAGGGATTGATAATTAATATTGGAGATAGAAGCTCGACTTTATTTTGGCATGACACTTGGTGCTTAGGTGGATCGTTGAAACAGATTTTCCCCAGACTTTGTTCGATTTTTATCCATCAAGATGCACTTATAAGCCAGATGGGTGCATGGCATGATAATGAGTGGACTTAGAACCTGTGCTGGAGGAAGAGACTGTATGATTGGGAAAGAGATGATGTGGAAAGACTTCTTACCTATGTGTCACAGGTATACCCACAACATGGCAAAAGGGATGAGATAGGTTGGAGAGGTGGGACGTGTAGTACATTCCCACTCAAAGAGATTGGTAATACGTTGTATGCTTCTTATGATCCTATCCTTCCAAAGGAAATTTCTGATCTTATATGGAGAATTAAAGTCCCCTTGAGAGTACTTCGTGTTATGGCTTGCTAACCTGGAGAAATTGAAAACTGGAGATGCTCTTATTGATCGTGGTTTGATTGACCCTAGGCAAGGTATGTGCCCATTCTGTGATAACTCAGTGCAATCAAACTCACATATTTTTATTCTCTTGTAGCTTCTCTTAGGGGATTGGGATGGAAATCTTACGTTGGTGGGGCGTGTTTGGTGTCCTCCACAACTGGTGTGCTTCATTCTCAATTGCTTGGAGGAGTCTGGTTCCAAGGAGATATAGGGGGAAATTATGGCTCTTGGTCCTAAGATGCGTAATATGGTCGATTTGGTTTGAGAGAAATAGGATGAAATTTCAAAACGGTGTGCGCGAAGTGGGGAAGCTACTATACACAATAAAGATTCGAGCGTTTGGGCAAAGGAGCTACTTGGTATCGACACCCCATCTCTCCCAGCTACCGTTGACAATGCTGCTGAATATTTCTTTTGAGTTAGATATATTGTATTTTGTTTTTATCTGATGCATAGGTGTGTAAGGTGGTAGGCTCAGGTGTGTAAGGTGTATCCTTAGATGGACAGGAGATGGGCTTGGTGTAGCCTGATTCTTGGTCCCCTATCCCAATGGCTTTTTTCCCTCGCAGGGTTTTTTATGCCGGCGGGTTGGGGACTCTCGAGTTTCAGTGTGGTGGTTTTTTATTATTATTTATATATTCCCAATTATCAAAAAAAAAAAAATTTGGCAAAAATAATCAACTTATTTTTTATCCTCACTTTATTCCTACCCCACATATCACCATCAGTCATACATCATCCATTTAATTATTTAATTTACCCACAACCACTACTTACTTATAAATAACATTTCTTTTTTTTTTTATCTCTATCTCATTAAATCATCTAGAACGGTCTATTTAATCTTGACCGTTCAAATTGGCCTTAATATTGCATCTCAGTCGTGTATTCCTCTAAACCCTTCTATTAAACCCTAAGCCGTACCCCCTTCTTCATTTCCCCTCATTAATGCTTCAAGAAATTTCCTCAACTCCCTCATCAAAAACCGTATACTCCAGCATTAATGCTTCTAGAAATCTCCTCAACTCCCTCCTTACACCGTGTACTCCCTCATTAAACCCTAAACCGTATACTCCCAACTCTCCCTCATTGATGGCTTTCGAACTCCCTCTCATTAATGGCTTCTCAACTCCTACCGATGCAATCCCCATTTATAATGCTTGCATGTCTTATTCAATCCTCATTTTGCTTGCTAAACTTCATACTCCCTGCTATTCAAATTAATTGTTCACTTTCCTTATTTGGTAAAGTCTCTTTACTTGTCCACTTTTTATTTTTGGCAAAACTTTTTACCTAAATACCCCCAACTACCCCAACTTATATTATTTAATAACACCCCACCTACCACCTTTTCAATTATTATAATCACTTAAAATACCCCACTACCACCTTTTCAATTATTATAATCACTTAAAATACCCAACTACCACCTTTTCAATTATTATAATCACTTAAAATACTCCACTACCACCCCACTACCATTTTTCTTAAAATCCGGTCCAAACCCATAGTGGATAATTAATTTGAATAGGAGGGAGTATTGTTTTGGTTTTTTTACTGTACAAAGAAATAATAAATGGGAATGGGTTTCTGGGTTAGATCTTGAACTTCATTGTTTCTGGGTTACATCAGGATCTTCATCTTCAATCTCTATTTGTATGTTTTTACGTTTTTTCTGGGTTAGATCTTGAACTTCATTTAATCTGTGGGTTTTTTTTTGTTTTTTTTTTACGTTTCAAAACTAGATCAGTGGGCTTTGTTTTATCTAGATCAGTGGGCTAGATCTGGGTTACATGTTTTAAAACTGATTTTCTAGATCGGTTTCTCATTTTCATCAGATTTTGTTTTATTTTCCGCAAAAATGGGTGATTTGAACAAGGGAAAAAATGGGATATCTGTTTTATCTAGTAAGTTCCTTGAGAACATGAAGTATGATAATGTTCACGGTTCATGGTATGATCATTACTACCTTCACTATGGTGATTCTGTGGTTGTTAACATCGCGGAACAAGACCCCCCTTCGTATTATGGCTTTTGGATGATGATGATGATGAAGTGGTATGGAAAACAAATAGGCATGAGTCGGTTATTCTAAAAGCTGTTAAAATTGAAGATCCTCAAGTGTTTGAGAGAAGAATACCTCCTAAAATGAGCATTTGCGGTTGTGAAAAATGGGCATTTCTATCCCTTTCTTTATTTTTTCTCATTGATGGTTAATTGTTGCTGGATTAGTTGTTGCTGAATTAATGTTGAATGATGAGGATTTATAATCTGATGGTGTTAATTGCTGCTGGTAAATTTGTTGCTGGATTAATGTTGAATGATGAGGATTTATAATCTAATGGTGTTAATTGTCGCTGGATTAATGTTGAACGTGGTGTTAATTGTTTTATGATGATCATTTTGCTTACGATCTAATTTTGGATTATGATGATTGCATTGGATGAAATTGTTTTCGATTTAATTTTGTGGATTATGTGTTGCATTTGTTGGAAGATCTGTAAATTCCCAATGATGACATGGTTAATACTTTTAAATTAATGCAACAATGAGTAAGCAAGTTCATTGACACCTTGGGCTTGACCATAATGTCGGTTGATACATAAGCACTATTGTTGATGCCATTTAAGTTAGTGTGATTTATTAATATTGCCATATCCATTACTACCTTTGTTCTGTTTTAGTTGCAACATTATTGGTTTCTTCAATTTGTAATGACAAAAATATTTGGTAAATGACTTTTAAGCCAGTTAAAAAGCTGAATTTTAAGCTAAAATATAAGAACTATTCCACTTGCTTTTTTTGTTGGTTTTTGGCTTGTCAGCCAATTTTTCCTCTCATAAACTCCAATAGACAATAAGTAAATTTAACAAACATCTCCATAAACAGCTGACTTTTTCAACTAGCTTAAAAGCAAAAAAAAAAAAAAAGAAAAAAAAACAGATATTCCCTCCGTTCCTTTATATTCTTCCACCTTATTATAACGGGTAGTTTCAAAAGTTCTTCCACTTTAGAATACTTTCTATTTATGGAAAGTTTTCATCTCACTTTTACCCCTTAAAACCCCACTATTCTTACTTCAAACTAATATTTAATTATTTTCTCTCTCATACTTCCAATACAATTATTACTTCACACTACTATTTAATTATTTTTTCTCTTATAATTCCAATACAATCATTACTTCTCACTACTATATAATTAAAATAGGGGAATTTCACATGGTAACCCTGAGGTTTTAGGTTTTCCACGTGGTAACCAAAACTTTTAAAAAATCCACGTGGTGACCCTAAGGTTTACGTTATTGTTCCATGGTGACGTTTTTGCACATAAAAATGTTAGCAAACATTAATTTCGAAGCTTTAAGGTTACATGCCTATTTATGCGACTCACCATTTCAAATACCATTAGTTTCAACCTTTTTCCCCAAAACATAAACTCCAACTCTACCATCTTTCATTCAAATCATATTTTTTCCTCTAAATCCAAATATGGTAGTCAAGGTCTATGTTTTGGGGGGGAAATATTGAAATTGACGATATTTTAAATGGTGAATCGCATAAATAGGCGTACACTAGCCTTAAAGCTTTGAAATTATAGTTTACTAACGTTTTTATGTGCAAAAAGGTCACGGTGAAACAATTATGTAAACCTCAGGATCACCACGTGGATTTTTAAAAAGTTTTGGTTACCACGTTGAAAAGCCAAAACCTCATGGTTACCACGTGGAATTTCCCATTAACATAATACCCACTACCACCAAAGATTTATTATTTCTTAATATTTGTGAAAAACCCAAATTGGTAGATAAAAAAGGAACGGAGGGATTAATATTTTCAGTTGATCAAATAAGTTCCTGAATCTTTGGGTACTAATCATGATCCTCAAATGCAACAACAAATTTTAAGGAAATTAAGTTCCTGAATCTTTGGGTACCGCTTCTTTGACACGTTTTTTCCGACCCAATATTATTTTATAACTTATTATGGAATTTTTTTATTTTTAAAATAACTTATTATGGAAATTTAATACATTTAACCTAAATCTTAAATGTTTAATTGAATGGAAATGAGATATATTTGATAAAAAAAATATTTAAAAAATTAATATTAAATTTTTGCTTTAAAAAACTCATGTACATGAATTAATATTTTAAAAATTATATTTTTATATAAATTTATGCATACTAGTATTAAATAAAGAATATAACTACCGTGTTTATGAGTAATAATCAGATTGATAAAAAATATGTTAGTTTATAAAATTATAAACTAAGTGAGAAATGTGGGGGTTATACAAACACTAAAAAATATTAAAATAATAAAAATATAATAGGAAATACTCGACAACTGTAAATAATAAAAATATAAAAATAGCCTAGGGTCCAAGCTTGAGCTCCTGTAGAACCAGCTAACCAGTTGCTCGGAAGCTTAGACACATAATCCCGTTTGAAATTTAGGAAGCTGTCGAACCAGCTACTTCAAATGGTTTTTGCTTTCGCGGTTTTTGCTTTCGCGGTTGGATGCGGCAGGGAAGGTAACCGGAGCTAACCATTTGTACCTCATGTAGAACCGGCAGGCTTGAGCTAGGTTGAAGAAAGAATCGCCCCTCAAATCGTTGAGAGACTACTACTACTACTCCTACTCCTACTACTGCTACTACTGCTACTCCTACTGCTACTGATGCTGCTGCTACTGCTGCTGCTACTGCTACTACTACTGCTACTGTTGCTGCTACTGTTGCTGCTGCTGCTGCTACTACTGCTACTGCTACTACTGCTACTACTATTGCTGCTACCGCTACTACTACTGCTGCTACTACTACTACTGCTACTGCTACTATTGCTCCTACTACTCCTACTGCTACTACTGCTCTGACTCCTACTACTACTACTACTACTACTACTACTACTTCCTGCTACTACTACTACTGCTCCTACTACTACTGTTGCTGCTCCTACTTCTCCTACTACTACTACTCCTACTACTACTACTACTACTGCTCCTACTACTACTACTACTACTACTACTACTACTACTACTACTACTACTACTACTACTACTACTACTACTACTACTACTACTACTACTACTACTCCTACTACTGCTCGTACTGCTGCTGCTGCTACTAATACTGCTACAACTACTGCTACTGCTACTAATACTGCTACTACTGCTACTACTACTGCTGCTGCTACTACTACTACTACTACTGCTACTACTGCTACTACTACTACTACTACTACTACTACTAATGCTACTACTACTACTACCCTGTATTCCATATCATAAAAGAAAACTTTATAATAAGTTGGTGGAGAGGCGAGCGACAAGCTGCGCACCCTGTATTCCATATCATTATTATTATAATAATAATTGTTATTATTATTTTGGAGAATAAAATTTTTTTTCATTCACCAAACAAAACCAATAATACATCAAGGCAATGAAACTCAACCTTTCCTTAATTTGCATCAGTATGGAAACGAGGCCCACCTTCTGTGAAGGGTATCCTCGCCCAACTCTTCATGTGTATACGAGGAAGGAGAGACTAAAAACCAGCCGAGAAAGTATAGCCAGCTAAACTAACCAGAGCTATACAAAGAGCTTTAAGCTAAATAAGCAAAAACCAGCAAAAACAAAGCTGGTAAGAAACATAAAACCAACAAAACCAACTACACTATAACTGCAGGTAGCAAACGAACAGTGGCACTCATAGCTCAATATACCAGCAACCAAGCCCAAAAGAACAGAGGCACTCATAACTCAGTATAGCAGCAACCAAGCCCAACAACAAATTCTATATGTAAGAACAACATCAAAGCAATAAGTCTATGCAGTCAACAAGAGCAATCAAACATCCCACTAGATGCAGCCCAAAAACGACAAGCAAACTATGTTAACTCAAACCAGCCTCCAAATGGTAGAACCAAGCAACATAAATAGCACAAAGAACCCTCCTTTGGAAACAGGCCGTTTTAGACTTCCTAAAGTCCATCTTATCCATAGGGCAAAATACCACGCCAACCTAACCTCGCACTATAGAGACACAACACATAGTAAAGGGACATTAAACAAAAGATGCTTAGTAATCTTAGGGTATATACCACAAAGGGGACAAAGGTCATTCGTTACCAAGCCTAAAATAAAAAGATTTTCCTGAGTACGCAATCTCTGTTTAGCAGCTAACCAAGACACTAATCGGTGTTTGGGAACCGAGGTTCGATTCCAAACAAGGTTTTTACAAGTAGTTAGATGGCTCTATGGTGTTTCGTGCTACTAAAAAAAGCAATGATGTTGATTATATTGCAAGACAACCATCATGTTTTGACACTAGTAGAAAAAAACATATTTGCTGCGGTTTTAGATAAGCGCAGCTTATATGGGCAATAAAAAATTACGTAAAAAAAATTATTAAAGGCTACGGTTTTGGGCTAGGACCGCAGCAAATAATGTAAAAAATTATCAAAGGCTACGGTTAACATCAGGACCGCAGCAAATAACCCCAAAAATTTTAAGCCCAAGCCCATTTGAGGCGCCTCTACAACAATTAGAAAACCCTTTCTAAAAACTAGAAATTTGTGCCTCCACTACAACCCTTTTGCCTTTTCTCTCTCCTCATGAAATCCCTATTACTTGTTATTCTCAAGTTCTCAACACCAATTTGGTTTTCAATGAATAATTTGATTTTGTAAATGAATAATCTGAATAATGTAAATGAATAATTTGATTTTCAATGAAAAGAAAAATAGCCCTCAAAGACTGCGGTTCTGGCAATGACCGCAGCCAATATTCAGCTTTTTTTGTGTGATAAAAATGGTCTATAGGCTGCGGTTTTTAGGACCGCAGCCAATAATATTTTGTCATCTGCTGCTATTACTAATGCTGTGAGTCAATGATAAAATTTAAGCATATATTGGTGACGTTATGCGAGTTTTGATGTTAAAATAATATTAAATATTTGTAAAATACGATGATAACTCTATTACAAATATAAGAAAAATACAATGACTTACAAATGTTTCAAATTTGACAAATCAAAGAGACTTATTTTAGACCCACTAAGGACCCATTAAGGACCCTAGACCCTTCAGATTCGGAGAGTCCGGGTCTGAAAAATTTTAGACCCTTAGGGTTCGGATCCGGGTCTGGATCTCTAAAAATTAAAAGGTTTCGGGTCTGGGTCTAGTTGGACCCGCTCCAGACCCGCCCCATGACCATCCCTATTCACAACCCTATAATATTCGAATTCTTTAATTACACTTGCAGGTAAGAGTTTTCCTTTGTGCCCTATGACTCTTGCTCAGTCAACATCCTATGCATCATGTGGTGCTAAAATTTTTGTTTATAAGACAAAGTTGTTCTATTGTGGTGATGCCATTAATGAAATTGCAGCGAATAAGTATCCATCTCAACTTATTAATCTTTTCTTAGGTGATGGTGAGATTGCACTTCATTTTAGGGAGTATTGTCAATTGTATAATAAAATGCTCGCATTTAGTTCACATGTGGGGTCTATAGATGCATGTACCTATAAAGGTATTTACGTGTTTAAGCTTCATGGACAACTTTATCACTTTCTGCCTGATTTATTACCTTCTAAGGGAGAAAGACACAAGTATTTGCAGTTGTATTTTTTTATGAACTTGTAAAGGTACATCGATTAGGGATTTTCCCAGAGCTTAATTCTGACATTGTCAGCCAGTTAATGACGATAATGGAGCGGAACCTATATGTACACTTTTTCTAGTCTTACAAGAAATAGATATAAAGGTCAATACACGGATTTCAATGAACAAAAATCTTATATTGGACAAGTGCGTCTACAATGCACCATCATCTGAAGAAGCCGCTGCAATTTGATAGATGATTTTCCATCAAATGAATCAAGAAGTCCTTACATTGTTTTCTAGGGTAAGTCAGAAACAACTTACGAAAGGAGTGTTATGATCGTAGAAAATCGAGACAACGTAACCATATGCCAATCACTCCAAGTTTGGCCCAAACTGCTGAGGAGTTGCTTTTGGATGAAGCATCTGGTTAGTTTGCAAATCATTATTCATTACTAAAACTGATTTGTAATTACATATAGATTTGTTTAAATTGTTGTGTCTAAACTGCAGTTGCTAAAGATGGGTTCAAAAAACGTGAACAAAGGTTCTCGTGTAATAAGTACTACACTTATAGGCTTCAAATTAAGTCTGATAATTACCTTATATGTGTCGGTCTCCTATTCCAGCAATTTGTGGTTAATATGTACGTGAAAATTGAGAATACTCGTCTTAACTTTATTCGCCATAATCAGGCGCTTCTTCGTGCTGAACTATATCAAGGGTCAATGGATTAGATGTACAGTGGGTAAATTTTTGCCACGGGTGTAGGTCGTCGTGTGATTTTACCTCCTTCATTCATTGGTGGTTCGCGAGAGATGAACTGGCGATACTTAAATGCCATGGTGCTTGTTGAAAAGTAGGGAAAACCTGAAATATTTCTTGTAATCACATGTAATGCAAAATGGACAACGATTAAATAAGAACTTGCTGAAGGAGAGATTTTTCAAGATAGGCCAAATTTGGTTTGGAGGATTTTCCTTGCAAAATTGGTTGTTTTGAAAAAGTTAATCAAAGAAAATAATTATTTGGTGAAGTTGCTGCAATAATATATGTCATTGAATTCCAAAAGTGCTACCTTCCTCATGCGCACTTTATAGTTATCTTGAAGCCTTAGTCAAAGATTACACAGCTAGAACAGTTTGATCGCTTTGTATGTGTAGAGATACATCCATTGTCTTGCCCATACTTGAGAGGCCTTGTGTTGCATAATATGATGCATGGTCCGTGTGGTAAATTCGATGCAGAACATCCATGTATCATTATTCGTGAAGGGAAAAAAGCATTTTAAGTATAAGTGACCAAGAGCATTTACTACATTCACAAAACATGCTGATCATGATGGATATCCAACATATAAGCAACGAGCTACTAGTGAGTCTGTATGTATTCGTGGTGTAGCGCTAAAAAATCGATTTGTTATTCCATATAACCCTTATCTTCTTGCGACATTCGATTCCCATATTAAAGTAGAAGTTTGCTCAACTATTAAGGCGGTGAAATACCTTTACAAATATGTATACAAAGGTCATGATAAAATATTTGTTAGTATTGGACAAGAAGATACAACAAAATTAGTTGATGAGGTTGAAAGGTTTCAAGCAACAAGATGGGTATCCACACCTGAAGCTGCTTGGAGAATTTTTGCGTTTGATCTCTATGATATGTAGCCTTCAATCATGTTGTTACAAATTCATCTTCCCCACAATTAAAGTATTTGTTCAAATGCTTCAAAAATGCTCGCAAATATTGTACATTATGAATTTAGAGCTAAGACCGTTTTAACAGAGTTTTTTTGCATACAATGCAACACATCCTTTAGAGCCAAAGTATTGTTTCGAGAGGGTTGTTGAACCAGATGACTTAATCGAACAGTGCTTGGAGGAAGCCATTGAAGTACAAATGTCGAGTTCCTTACGACGTCTCTTTGCTATTGTCCTTATTTTTCTTAAACCCTGTTTAATTAGGGGATCATTACTACCCTTATCTGTCAGAAGACTATGCAAGCAGTAATCCTAATGAACCTCAGAAGGTGTTAAGAATAACAGTTCGAGACTTTGAGACTTTCATAGAGAACATGGGTAAGAGTCATGTTCTTTATGGGTTACAAGATCTGTGCTGATATGTTGACGTGCCACTTGGTTGCATACGGGATATTACTGATGCTTTGGATGCCTCGATTCCATCATTGTGCTTGGAAGCGAGGTCATTATTGACCTCTGAGCAGCGTGCAGCATACAAGCGCATTATCACACATGTAAAACAAGGAAAAACTGGGTTCTTTTTTGTTGATGGGTCAGGTGGAATTGGAAAAACTTTTTTATATAATGCTCTATATGCAAAAGGGCGTTTTCTTAACAAAATAGTCCTTCCTACCGCCACTTATGGTATTACAGCATCAAACATGCCTACTGGTCGTACTATACATTCAAGATTTAAGATTCCAAATGATTGTGGAGAATCCTTATCATACAATGTTAGCAGAAAATCAAGTCTTGCTGCGCATATGAAAGAAGCTTCGTTGATCATATGGGATTAAGCCTCCATGACACGAAGAGAAAACATTGAAGCCCTCGATTTTCTTTTAAGGGATTTGTGTTTACCTAATGTTTTGTTTGGCGGCAAAATTGTTGTTTTGGGGGACGACTTCAACAAAATTTTCCTGTTGTTCGTAAGAAAACACAATAAGAAGTAATGGAATACAACTTAGTTTATTTACCATTATGGCCTTTGTTTACTCGCTTGCAGAGAACCTAAAATATTCGTACTCGTGATGATATATCTAGCTTTTTCAGAGTTTTTGCTTGCTTTTGGAATGATGTTTTGTAAATTGAAGAAACCGCACGAATTGCAGTTACATCCGCTCTTAGATTGCGATGTGGAGCCTCCCTATGGAATACAAATGCAGATTTCATTAATTCACTACTTATAGAAAAGTTCTGTGGAGATGATTGCTGCTTCAAAAGTTTTGAGAGTATTATTCATGATAATTGCAAATTCTATCCAGTAAAATTCCTGAATACACTTTGCCCTGTAGGAATAAGTCTGCGCCATGTGGTTCTAAAGCTAAATTGCCTAGTATTTCTGTCACGAAACCTTGATTCATCAAGTGGACTTTGCAATGGAACCTGCACTATTTGTAAAAAATTTCTGCCTAATCTAATACAGTGTGAAATTTCTACTAATTTCTCAATAGGCGTGTTTGTTTTACTACCACGCATCATTCTAAGGGAACCTACTCATCAAGCTACCCATTTCCATTTCAGCGAGTGCAGTTTCCAATCAAACTGTGCTTTATGACTATTAATAAGTCACTAGGCCAGCCTTGTCAAGAAGTTGCTATACATATTTGGCAACCATGCTTCTCACATGGTTAGCTATATGTCGGTCTTTCTAGGGCTTGCTAAGAAAGCAAAATGTGGGAGCTTGATGAAAACTCACAAGAAGATTGTAATGAATCACTATGTACCACAACTGTCGTTTCATAGCAATTAGTGGAAAAAGCTGGAATTACATGGAAACCAAACTTTAGATATGAGTATACTGTGTGATACACATAGTTCATTATTATGTTCATTAATAGGTTTTATTTTCACATTTTACAATATATTAAATTTTTTGCCTTTGCTATAGGTTATCATATAAACAAACGAGAGCTAAGATAATCATACTTCTACAAAAGAGTGAACGTGAACAAGAAGATATTCAATATGTGCGTTATAATTCTGATGATGTAGTAATTTGTAAATTTGCCAATAATTTTGTTCCAATATTAGTGAAAGAGCGTGTTATGAGGATGCAAGGTAACGCCTTCAACCGCATACTGAATTATTGTAGTTAAGCTTTGTTGATGGTTGAATGTATTTGTTCAATTCACACATGCACTAACTTCTAAAGTAATGATTTTAATTCTTAGTTGTCTAACATTTTACATTATTTATGAATGTTTAGATTAACGAAAGTAAAGTCGATAGTACTAATACTAAATACAAAGAAGATAGGACTAAACAAAGTTGTTATTAATAAAATGCATTTGAATTTATTGAAGGTAAAATAAGTTCAATGATAGAAAAAATCTTGAAGTAAAACATGACTGAACAAGTTCACAAAACTCATGCATATTTACAAGAGCTACAGTTCTGGTAAATAAGCAAAACATATTTTAACATTTTGTTGTAGATTTCATTATTAATCTACTAGGTTTTCCCGAAATTATGGATAGCGGTGTATCTTTCTTTGGATAATATTGAGATGTGGAATGTAAAGAGTCACTTCTGAGAATGCCAATAACTGAAATAACGGACGACGGTGTATCTCTCAAGTTCTGGTAGTATTTGTAAACAGTGTACACGGACACTATAAACCAAGAAAAATATGCATGAGTATAGTTTACAAGACTTTTTGATAAAACAAAAAAATATTAAAGCAATTAATACCTTTACTATCATTTATAACAGATACACCAAATATGCACAAAAATCAGTGTATCATAAACTTGGTTGAAATATATATTCGTATCGATTCATAATTTACTAATTTTAGAAGCTGTTTCACTTATTAAATATTGACTTCGATTTAGTTTATCAATTTTAAAAGTTATGTGGTACAAACAACTAAAGATGAAAAAGGCACTAAGAAAAAAAAAATTAAAAATATGTATCATGAATTGAGCCAATGAGACAATGTCTTCAAAGTTCAAACTCATAACCGACTTAATACCTACTCAAGTATTCCGATTGAAAATAAATTAATATCCCATAACCTTCACTCACTTCGAAATTATTTGATATTCTGCTCCATTCCCTTTTGTTTCAAAACCTATAAACACATTAGCTATTAATCAATCTATGGAAAAATTAAAAATTTTAAATAACTTCCTCCACTTAGCCTTTTGTCCTTCCCACTGCATAATTTATAGACCAAATAATTGGTGATTTTAATGAAGTCTATTTGGTTGGAGGTTGTAGAAAATTTTAAACTATCCATATTGCTTTAAGATATTGTAGCTTTTGCATCTCGCTATCAAAGGTGAAGACTACCAAGGCTAAAAGGTACATTTTCACAAATTCTTAATATCATTACATTTTTTGAAACAAGGCAAAATCTAATGTAAATTAATTGCAGAAAGTTCAGGATATGCTTTTAAAATAAACTTCAATCAAATTGTACTAATCTTGCTCAAGATCAACCAATTTCGTCCGAAACTTCACTCCAGCGTGTTCTAGAGGCTTGCTAAGCTCCAAGTTGTACCATATTCCTTTAGTCTTGAACGAGATTTTCTTGGCTTTGCCCAAATTGGAATTAGTCTCGTCCAATACTACATTAATTTAACCAAAGATCATGCATAGAAGATCCAATATACATTGACCACATAGTTCAAATGATCCTAAAACTTTCTTCATCTTTAACCAAAATTCTCATGAACTTCAAAAACATTGTTTGCGCAGTAAAACAAAATAATTCTCAATAAATATTCAAAAACAGATTAAATAAACTTATTAGTGCAACTGCATCAAAAAGAATGCACATTGATGTGAAAATCAAATACATATGCAAAGATTTAGAAACCCATAAACAATATATTATGAACAAAATTTTCAGCCAGACATTTTACTGCACCACATTGTTTGCACAGTAAAACAAAATAATTCTCAATAAATATTCAAAAACAGATTAAATAAACTTATTAGTGCAACTGCATCAAAAAGAATGCACATTGATGTGAAAATCAAATACATATGCAAAGATTTAGAAACCCATAAACAATATATTATGAACAAAATTTTAAGCCATACATTTTACTGCACCACATTGTTTGCGCAGTAAAACAAAATAATTCTCAATAAATATTCAAAAACAGATTAAATAAACTTATTAGTGCAACTGCATCAAAAAGAATGCACATTGATGTGAAAATCAAATACATATGCAAAGATTTAGAAACCCATAAACAATATATTATGAACAAAATTTTAAGCCATACATTTTACTGCACCACAAAATTTGACATTAATTTTAACATAAAAATATTATCTTTGCACCTAAAAAAATATTTTTGACATCCAATCCTAACGAAGGATAATAAGGATTGTTTGACAATAATATTAACATCATGTAAATAGGATCCAAATATACAAGTAAAATATCATTCTGCAATCCCAAAAACCCCAAAACATCTTCATAACATATCTAAAAATTTTGAGTGAACAGCATTTTGAGTGAACATTCTTGAAATTAAAATTTTGGTTAGAGGTTTCGTGAGCATTCAAATAATATAACGGTTCAAATACTTGGATGAACCCGTCGTCTGCATAAACACCTTCATTATCATCTCAATCATAGTACGAATCATTGTTCCACAATTTCCTTTTTTAGCACGGTTTTCAAGATAAGAAAGCAAGGAGATAAAGTGAATACGAAAGAATGAAACAGTTTAAAAATGGTGTTGGAATGTGGAAAGATATAATGATGGGAGAGGTTACTTATAGTGAGATGAAGATTTTTGAAATGACAATCAAAGATTTCAGTATATTAGATGAAATGATTGTTTCTTATGGAAGAATTTTACACTATTTGGAGTACTAATTGTAGATTAAATATATTGATGTAAAAATATTAGGAAATTCACATTGATCATGAATAGTATATATTACTTTGTTGCTTTACTCTGATTTTTTAAACTTGAAAATCAATTTTTTGATAAACAAATCTAAATAACATGTATAAGATTATTCAGATATTTTAAAAAATAAGATGAAATGTTGTACTAAAAAGCGAGGAAATTCAAAATAAAATGTATATACAAAATTAATTGAGACCCTTTAATAAAAATCAACTCTTTCTCAAAACTTAATGAAATTAGTTGAAACCTACTCAAAAATTATTAACTAAATGACGAACAAGTGTCGTCTGATCTTACATGTGTTACATAAAAATATTTCATTATCCAATTTTTAAAATTAATTGTATTCATGATTTATGTATATGCTTACCTCAAATTTCAAGGACAATGATTGAAATTAATTATATTGTATGATCACTTAAAATGTACAATTTTGCATTATATAGAAAAAAAAATTTTATACTGAATTAAACATTTATTGATACAATGATGCTCACATTTTCGTGTGTTAGCTCGAGTGTTTTGTTTAGAATTTATTGCTTTTTGTTCTGACGTGAAATGGAAGGTATTATTCTCACTCTTACAGGCGACCTCAAATGTTTCTACGAAAAAAGCAAGTGAACTTAAGTCACAATGAAAAGGGTTGTTTGTGATTGAATTCTGATGTGAAAGGGTCTGAATCAAGCAAAGCGGGTTCAGCTGCTAACCTGCTAAAGGAACAGAGTTAATTTTCCGAGGGCGGTCTCCCGGAAAGCCCCTCTGACGCTCAAGTAAAAGGTCGGTAAGATGAAGTAAGAATTAGATGCAATAGGTTGAAAAAGAAGTGTAGAGAGAGAGCATACCATAAATAGTAATAAATGGGGGTATTTAAAAGGCAATTTATAATCCTAGATGACTGTTCGAAAAGGCATTTTCGTAATTTCACCCCTATATGTGGGCCTTCTGAAGGTTTTGACTGATCCTCAAGACATTTGGGCCCTTTGACATTTCAATCAAATTGAGGCTAGTTGACTGAATAACAACGGGTATTAACAAAAACAAAAAAGAAAACATTTAATTCAAACAAAATCACAAGTATTAACTCATTTGGTTGAACTAAAATTGAAAATACCAAACGAATGTAACTCCAGAAAACATTTCAATCACGAAAACCTAAAGCTAACAATTGATACATTCCCAATGTCTATCTGCTACTACCCTTAAATGAGAACTACGGGATAGTTTTAGGAAACTGTATCATAAGTCATTAACAATTGGTAATAGACTTGCGAATTAGGTTTTCAAACATAGTAATGCATGGAATTAGGATTTTAGAATGAAGATTAAACCTGCAAATGAACAACCAAAGCAAACACACGCCGCTAGCACAGAGGAAGTAGGATGAAGGTGAAGATGAAGATGAAAGCAGTAGTAGTGTCTGGCAGTGGCGTCTAGGTTAAGAAGGAAGATGAAGCAAGAGCAACATCTGATTGCACATCTAGGTTTTAGTGAAGAAGAAATGGGGTATCTAAATCTGACGTTTTAAGTTTCAGAGTGAAGTCAAAAGTTCGGCAGTATATCTGATTTGTTTCGTTTGTTAAAAAAACGATAAATATAAGTTATTTGCATCGTTTTTTTAAACAAATGATACAAATAATACTTATTTGTATCTTTTGTTTAAACAAATGATACAAATAAGTATTATTTGTATCGTTTCTTATAACGAAAGTTACAAATAAGTTTTGTTTGTATCATTTGTCTAATTAAAAGATACAAATAAGCTTTATTTGTTTATTTTGTTAAAACATAAGATACAAATAGCATTATTTGTATCTTTTATTTTAATAATAGAAACAAATAGGGGGCTACCAATGAGAAATTTTTTACTAGTGATTCATAAAAAAATGTTTAACTGTCAAATGTGTAGAATTTGATGTGTAGGGGACTCCTTGAACATCATATATAATAAATTGTTATTTATTGAGCTTTGTTAGCAGTAGATTTTTCATTAGATACAGATTTTCCATATTGTGCTCCCACGTATGTTATTGTAGCAACAGCCACATTAGCGTTAGATGTATAAGTATTCTTCCTCTTTCTTCAGTGTATTGTTTTTAAATTTGCGTGGGTACCGTTAGATCTTCAAAATTTTCTTAATTATTTGCCCATGTATTTTGCAATGGTCACAATCCAATGAATATTTCTTGTTCCCAGAACCTCTTCTCTTAAAATTAGAATATTTTCTTGGGGTACAAACGCACGCTCCTACCAACTAATGTATGTAAAAATATGAAATAATTATCTCTAAGTATGTGTTTCACATTGTGCAATATAATAGTTATCTCTCTAAAGCACATGTGCAATGTGTTTGTATATGGTTGCCACCTATAAGCAAAAGCAGAAAAGGAACAGTGATTGTGCTGATGCATGATCCAAGGCAATTGGCCCAAAGAAGCACCTGACAAACTCCCTGTACAACTTATCAAACATTTCTCTAAGTCTTATAATAGTCTCAATGATGTAGTTCCTAGTACAACATTCTAAAGTTGGAGGTGTACATTGATTACCCTCGTAAATAACCCTAGCTATGTGCCCCCCATAGGTAGGCAACAACTTAACATTCGTAGGTCCACATAGCAAAGTCTATCACCCAATCCCTATTAGTTGCCTACCTAAATCTTCTAGCTCAGGGAGCTACATCATCCATTAGGGTCTCTGATGGAGCAATTAGACCACCAGAAGTATTAGGCCTAGCCTGTGTGTATACAAATCTACTAATTAGTCTTGAAGCAACTATCCAATTAATAGGCTGTCTCACAAACCCTTGACTCAATATGTCTCTCACTTTCATCACTTAACCTCAATAAGCTATCTATACTAATAGGGTCATCCATATATGTATACGTTTGTTCTAAGGTGTAACCACCTGCTCCGACTAGCACGATGGGCTAATGCGGTTGCTTTTTTCTCTTGAGGGTCACCTCTAATAAGCGTTGAACTAAAGATGTTGCCAGACAATAATAGCCAAAAATATCCCTAGCCTTTACGTGATTACTAGCCATATTAACTCAAAATTGCTTAAATACAAATAATCACTAATTGATTAATTAAAAAAAAGTTTTACATCCAACTAAAAAAATTATTAATTAATGGATTTTAAATCGTAACAAAAAAAAAAAAAAGGCTTATTGCTATCTCAAATTCGAATAATGTGGTTAACCTTTTAAAAGTGGGCGTGCCGGAGTGGTTATCGGGCATGACTAGAAATCATGTGGGCTTTGCCCGCGCAGGTTCGAATCCTGCCGCTCACGTTTTGTTTTTTCAATGATTTTCATCAACACGTTATACGAAAATTAAATCATCTTTAATTAAAATTTACAACATTTGATATAAATTTGGTTCCAGATTCGCTCGTAAAACAATCACTCCTAATCTGCAAAAGTTAAGATCTGAATTTTGTCTAAAAATGGGCTACTAAATGTCATTTATATCTCTAATAATGTTAAACCTTGTTCAAATGCCTACACAAGTTGACAAATAAAAGTTACACTTGAAATGCTGTATTTTTCAGTTGACATCTACCAAGCTCTTCTTAAACTTCTCTGTCTCCAAGGATTTCATTTGCAATCCTAAGTATCCTGCCATCTCGAGTATCTCCATAGTCCGTGGATGAGAAGTATCATCCGATGAGAATCCGTGCATTGTCAATGAACCATCAGTAATGCCTACATCAACCCAGCTAAACCCGACTTCTTTTCTAACTCTGCCATCCCTCATCTTCCTTCTCATTGCTGCCGCCTTCTCCCAGTCTCCTTTTTCAGCATACAAATTCGACATTAGAACATATGAACCCGATTCTTCAGGTTCCATTTCTATCAATCTGTTCGCGATTCTTTGACTTATCTCCATATCCCTATGCTTTCTGCATGACCCTAACAAGCTTTGTAAGGCAGAAAATGACGGTCCACCAGGAATATGATAGAGCAATTCCTCTGCCTCTTTTAATCTTCCTGCACGACCTAACAAATCGACTATACAAGCATAATGTTCTGTTGATGGTTCAGTTAGATTGTCTTTGATCATTGAGTCCCAAATTTGAAGGCCCATATCAATCATTCCCTTCCTTCCGCATGCTGTCAACATAGAAAGGAATGTGATAGAATCGGGTTTTACACCTTGATTGTGCATCTCATTGAATAGTTGCATAACGGAGTCATAGTCCCCGTGTCTTGCATGGGCTGAAATAATTGATGTCCAAGCAAATTGTGTTCTTTGAATTGTTGCATTGAAAATTCTCATGGACTCGTATAGACTGCCTCGTTTTGCATACATATCTAGAAGGGCAGCTGACACAATTGAGTTTAAATTCATCCCGAGTTTCAGCAAATGAGCGTGGCATCGTTGTCCAAACCTTAATGAAATGGCTTCAGCAGATCCAATTGCACTTAAGACACTGCCAAATGTGTGCTCACTTGGTATGGTCTCTGCTATTGCAAAACGGAACTTCTTAAGAGCTTCATCATACAACTTGTTATCAACATATCCAGATATCAGAGCATTCCAAGACACAATATCCCGGTAACAAAGCTCCTCAAATACCTTCCTTGAATCTTCCATTGATTTAAACTTTGCATACATGCTAATAAGACTGTTAGACACATTTAATTTTGATAGAAAACCGGTTTTGAGACAAAACCCATGAATCATTTGACCTTCATTGAAAAAATCCCCGAGTGTAAGGGCATGTAGTAACCCAATAAATGTTACATCATTTGGGTAGACTCCATCTTTCCTCATCTCATGGAAGATGGAGAGTGCGTCTTCTTGGAAAACAGAAATCATTGTTGTCCAAGAAACCACATTTTTTTCATAAATGCCATTAAATACTAGCTTGACATCCTTATTAACCTCGCACTTTGAGTATGTCGACATCAAAAGATTACATACTGCACTATGTCCAACATATCCAGTTTTTATAATCAAGCCATGTAACAACCTGCTCATCCCCAAAAGCCTCTCAGGCCCACAAACAGAGATTGCAGCAATTATTGAGATACTATCTGGTCTAAAATTCTGCCTCAACATTTCACAAAATGTGTGTAATGTTTTTATATCATATCTTCCATCTTGATTATACCCACATAATATAGCATTCCAAGATATTGAATCCTTGAATGACATTCCATTAAACACTCTTTCAGCATCGGTAATTCGACCCCATCTCGAGTACATTGAGATAAGGGCATTCCCAATGAACACCTCGCAATGGAACCCTGATTTAAGTACGGTTGAATGCAATTGGGAGCCCAATAAAAACCCTTTGTAATCAGAACAAAATGACAGTGCTGTAGTATAAGTAACCGGGTCGAATACCACTCCATTTATATTCATGTGAGTAACAAAATACAAAGCTTCATTTGTATTCCGAAAACCCAATAGGATAGTGTTATAACTGACAGTATCAGGTTCGTTCATACTGTTGAATAAACAAAGAGCACGATCAAAATGTCCTGATTTAACATACATACTCATCAAAGAATTTGTGACAGCACGAAACTGATTAAACCCAGATGAAACCGCAAAGCTGTGCAGCATCATACCCGTTTTTCGATGCCCACAAGAAGCTTTAACAGCCACAGCCACAACATCTTCATCAATCCTATCAAGATCATTATCATGTAATTCCGTCTTGAAGACATTCAGAGCTCTAGAACTAAGGTTTTGATTTATGTAAGTGAGCATACAGTTAGTAAGAGAGCAAAATGTTCGGTGGGGACTTTCATCGAGCAGTTGATACGCATGGTCAATTGCAAAAACTTTTTTAGCTGCAAATAATAGCCATTGGTGGGTTGACGACAGATACCTTTTGAAAATTATTTGATGGTTAAGCATTAAATCTAATAAATTGTGGTTTTTGCAGTGTTTTCTGAAGTATTAGAGAGAACTAGAATCACCGTCTGACATTTGATAGGCAAATACTCCTTAAAAACTTATTTTGGTGATATGCAGCTATGAGAGGTTTGTATAGGTAAATGAATTTGATTGGTAAAACTTTCAAACAAATACTCCCTTCGTTACATATAATTTGTAGCAAAGAGAAAGTTGGTGTTTTTTAAGAAAAAGGTAGATAATGGTAATAAATGAAGAGAGAGAATAAATTGTGTAGTTGAAATTAAAATAGAGTTAAAATGTATGGATGAGATTAAAAAGAAATTATGGGCCATAGCCCAAAAATAGAAATGATGCAAATTAAGTGGGACGGACCAAAATAGAAAATGTTGCAAATTAAATGGGACAGAGGGAGTACTTATTACTTATTAGTTATTATTGTTCCCTCCAATTCCTTTTAAGTGATCCCATTTAATTTGGAAAAGAATATTAGAACTTTTTTTAAGCTTAATTTATAAAATATTTGGAGAAATAGGAGTTCTCCCAAACTATTTAAAAAATATGATTATGGTCTATTCGCTATTACTAATAGCGAACAGAGGTGTTTTGTTTTTTGGTCTGTTCGCTGTTACTAACAGCGAATACAACTGAAGCATTTATAATAGTCCAATAGCTTATTTTCTATTCATTCTCCTCTTTCACAAACAAACCCTAATTCCTCTAAATTTTATATTTCCTCCTTCTATTTCTTCCCCATTTTAAGTGTAATTGTTATCAATCCTTATTTTCTTAGATTTTCATTGTTGACTTTGCTTATTCTATGTTTATTGGGTCATTAAACTAATTTCCTTTTCTTTTTAGAGTTTTAATTTCTTCTAGTAATGTTGATTTTGTTTCTTACGTAGGAGTTGAACTTATACCTATTTCCTACACAATTGAGGTAATTTTATAAACTTTTGAAAATTATGGATTGTCCTTTGATGTGTAGTTGGAATGGTGTTATTATTAAAAATAATAATTTAGTGATATATTGTTGAATATGGTGACTCTATAAAGCCGAAGTGATGTTTTGTACACGTGTGTTTGGTATATGATGAAGCTAGATGTTTTTTGAAGCATATGAAGGTCACTCGACCCATGGCTCGACCTCACATAGTTGCTTAGATGGTCGAGTAGAAGATCAGAACCTTCTATCTACATTCTGATCTCTCGCTCGACCCTCGCTCGACCCAACCCAATTCGCTCGACTGGTCGAGCGGTTTTGTCGGCGTGTTCTGTTTTGTGCGGCTGTTTCTATATTACTTCATAAGCTTCATATGTTGGTTCTTTAGGTTCCAAAGCCTATATATAGGCATTGTATATCCTTGGATAGATAACACATTGTAAATCATTTGTGTTTAGTCATTGGGATTGAGTGGAGAGCCACAATCAAATTCCTAGGGGAAAGTGAGAGGATTTGGGGAAATTGATCAATTGACCATTGTTGATCAATTCAAAGGGGCTCTTGTATACAACATTCAAATCATCAATAATACTCATTCATTAGTTGTTAAGGGTGGAGTTTTATAGTCCAATATCGCATTGATATTGGGATTTTCTCCACCTACCAAATTCTTGGTGTGCTTTCTTGTTCTTGGATTTCCTTATTCTAAATCTTGTGGTGATTTTACTTAGTTCTTGGGTTGAATTCTAACAAATTGGTATCAGAGCTTGTGTTGTGTATTGGGAGGATTAGAATACATTGAATTAAGAAGTTCTTGGTAGAATCTTGAAGTGGTGAAAGATAGTCATGGGTGTGACAAGATTTGAGATTGAGAAGTTTGATAGAAATGTGAACTTTGGGTTATGGAAACTCCAGATGAGGGTAATTCTTGTGCAAAATGGTTTGGAGAAAGCCATGTTGGGGAAAGCAAAGAGATGTCCAATAATGTCCATGGAGGATTTTGATGATATGGACACTAAGGCACTCACATTGATACAATTGAGTCTTTTTAATGAGGTCCTTAGAGAAGTCGCAAAGGAGGAGACAGCGGTGGGGGTTTAGTTGAAGCTAGAGTCCTTGCACATGATGAAATCAGTGACCAACCGATTGTTGTTGAAGAGCAAGCTTCATGATCTTAGACTTGAGGAAGGTAGTTCTCTTAAATCCCACCTTGATGAATTTGATTCAATAGTTATGGATTTAAGTAATCTTGATGTTAATATAGATGATGAGGATCTTGCTATAAAATTGTTGTGTTCTTTGCCTAAGGAGTATAAGCACTTTAGGGAGACGGTGATGTATGGTAAATATGTGATTACGCTTGAGGAGGTCAAGGGTGCTTTGTTGCAAAGGGAGTTGATTGATAAACAATTGAGTAAGAATGATGATGTGTCACGAGGTGGTGATGGCTTTGTGGTAAAGGGAAGGCCTAAAGACAACTTTGGAGAATTTAAACCTAAGCATGGGAAGTCTAGGCTTAAGAGTGTTGTGTGCTACAATTGTAAGAAAAAGGGTCACATTAGGAGGTTTTGTCTAGAGAATAGTAAGGGCAAGGGGAAGTACAATGGGAATGGTTCCACTTCACAAGATTCGGCGGCGGTAGTTCATAGTAGTGACGATGAGGGTTTTTATGATGATAGCCCTATACTTCTTGCGGTGGAGTCGGAGGCTAGGTCTAGAGACCAATGGATTCTTGATTCGGGATGTTCATACCACATTACTCCCAATAGGCATTGGTTCACCACATATGAGAGTGTTAGTGGTGGTGTGGTGCTTATGGGGAATAACGCTTCATGCAAGGTGATGGGCGTTGGTACCATGAGGATCAAGATGTTTGATGGTTTTGTGCGTACGTTGAGTAACGTGAGGCATGTCCCCGACATGAAAAAGAACTTGATATCTTTATGTGCTCTTAATAGTAATGGGTGTAGGTGCATTCTTGAGAAGGGTGAGCTTAAGGTTACTTTGGGTGCTCAAGTAGTTATGAAGCGCAAGAAAGTGGGGTCGCTATATGAGCTAATCGGGTCTACCATTGAGGATTCCGCTTGAGTGAGTTCTTCAATGAGGGAGTCGGATCACACCAAGTTGTGGCATTTGAGGTTGGGCCACATGAGTGAGAGGGGTTTAGTAGAGTTGTCAAAGAAAGGTCTTCTAGGTAGTCAAGCGATTGGTTCCATGGAGTTTTGCGAGCATTGTGTGCTTGGAAAGTAAAGAAGGGTTAGCTTTAAAGCGGTCATTCATAGGACTAAGGCATCGCTTGACTATATACATTCGGATTTGTGGGGTGCATCAAGGGTGCCATCCATAGGAGGGTCTAGGTACATGCTCACTATCATTGATGTTTACTCTAGGAAGGTATGGGTGTACTTCTTGAAGAGTAAGGATGGAGTCTTTGAGGAGTGTAAGACTTGAAAGGTAATGATAGAGAAGCAAATCGGGAAGCAAGTGAAAAGATTGAGGACGGACAATGGGTTGGAATTTATGAAGGAAGAGTTCACAAGCTTTTGTAAGAAGCTTGGTATTGTTCGCCATAGAACTTGTGCCGGGAGACCGCAACAAAATGGAGTGGCGGAAAGAATGAATAGGACCTTGTTAGAAAAGGCTCGGTGTATGCTTTTCCATGCAAAGTTGAGTAAGGAATTTCGGACCGAAGCGGTCAAGATGGCAGCGTTCTTGGCTAATAGATCACCAAATACCGCTCTTGGGTTGAAAACGACGGCAGAAGTTTTGGTCGGGGTCACCGGTGGATTATTCTTGGATTAGGATTTTTGGTTGTCCCGCTTATGCTTATGTGAATGATGGATAATTAGAGCCATGTGCCAAGAAGAGTGTGTTCTTGGGGTACACGGATGAGATCATGGGGTTTAGATTGTGGGATACTAGCACATCAAGAGTCATTACGAGCTGAGATGTTACTTTCAATGAGTCCGTGTTTTTGCATGTAGAGAGCTTTAGTAAAGTCGCAAATGATACGATGGAAAAGGTTGACGGGGATGATACTTAAGGGGAAGTTGTGAATGACATTCTTGATGATGATAATGAAGAGATGAGGACACCTCAAGCGGGTGGAGAAGTTCCTTCCACTACTCCTTGGAAGGAACCATCGACTACAGTGCAATCCACAAGCATTGCACAAAGAAGACCTAGAAGGCAAGTTAAAGCGCCTTCTAGGTTGGGATATGAAGATGATGATCATACGTGGGCAAGAAAGAAGTTGAAACGCCCGGTGGAGGTTCCAAAGAAACTTGAATTTGAAGAGATGGCCGCTTATGCACTTATGGTGGCTAAAGATGTGATAGAATTGGAGCCATCTTCATATGAGGAAGCTGTGGAGTGTAAAGATTCCGGAAGATGGCTTGGGGCGATGGAGGAAGAAATTCAATCTTTGCTCAAGAATCAAACATGGTAACTTGTAGAGCAGCCAAAAGGAAAGAAAGTGGTTGATTGTAAGTGGGTCTACAAGTACAAAGAAGAAATACCGGGAGTTGAAGAGGCAAGATGCAAGGCAAGACTTGTGGCTCGTGGTTTTAGTCAAGTTCTGGGTGTGGATTACAATTATATTTTCTCTCTGGTGGTAAGGAACACTTCCATACGTATTCTTTTAGCTCTTGTTGCATTGTATGATTATGCGTTAGAACAATTGGATGTTAAAACGACATTCTTGCATGGTGAGTGAGAAGAGGAGATTTACATGAGGCAACCTGATGGGTATGTTGTTGAGGGAAAAGAGGATCATGTGTGTTTGTTGAAGAAATCTTTATATGGTCTAAAACAGTTCCCTAGACAATGGTACAAACGATTTGATAAGTGTACACTAGTGGAAAAAACCTTAAAGGCTGCGGTTTTTAAGCCCTTATGGGCTGCGTATTACGACCCAAGCCATTATTGTAGCAGCCCTTAATATTAGAGAAGGGCTGCGGTCAAAATACGCAGCCCAAAAAAGACTAAAGGGCTGCGGACAGGTCAAAAAACCGCAGCCCTTTAGTCTTTTTTCAAAATAAAAAAAAATTTCAGAATTCTAAAATGAATTCTGAAATTTATACAATAAAAAAAAAACGAAACATAAAAAACATAAAACGAAAATACAACCCGGATCTGAAATTTCTAGCCCTTCATCAAAAAAAAAATGAAACATAAAAAACATAAAACGAAACATCGAATAAATTAAAATCCAGATCTAAACATAAAACGAACATCGAACATCAAACCAAAAAAAAAAAACGAAACATAAAAATTACAAGAACTAAAACTTAAATCAAAAAAACTTAACTCTAAAAAATTAAAAAATTACAAGAACTAAAAAAAATTAAAAAAACGAACATAAAAATTACAAGAACTAAAAAAATGAAGAATAATAAAAAACGAACATAAAAATTACAACAACAATAACCCAGATCTACATTAAAAAAAATTATTATACACTAAAAAAAACTAACCCAGATCTACATTAAGAACCCTAAAATCTCGAAACAAAGAACCCCATCTGATTTTGTGCTCGAAAATGAAGACCCATGATTATCTTTATGCTCGAAAAACTTGAAGACCCATGATAATCTTTTTGCTCGAAAATGAATGGAAGATGAAGGTTTTTGGGAAAGAATTTTTGAGAAAGGAGATGAAGGACTTGAGAGGAAAGGGTTTTTAAGAAAATGAATATGGAAGAATGAAGATGAAGGTTTTTGATATTGAAAGAAGATGGAAGGGTTGGGCTTGAGAGGAAAGGGTTTTTTTTTTTATTTTGTGAGATAGAGGGTTTTTAATTAAGAGTGAACTTAGGGTTATATTGGCTGAAATTGGGTTGGGCTTTATGTTTTTGGGCTGCGGACATGAAGAAAACCGCAGCCCTTTATGTTTTTTTTTTTTAATTTTGTCTATTGGCTGCGGACTAGCTAACAAACCGCAGCCCTATTGTTTTTTTTTTTAAATTTTGTCTATTGGCTGCGTACAACTTTATACCGCAGCCAATTAGCCGCAGCCAATAGCTTTTTTTCCACTAGTGGTATGATTGAAAATGGGTTTTCAAGAAGTGAGTATGATAATTGTGTCTATATGAGAGAAGTTAAGGATCGTTCTTTGTTATATTTTTTGCTATATGTGGATGATATGGTTGTGATAGCAAAAGACATGTTTGAGGTGAAGCCGTGAAGAGAGTAAATGGGATGATTAAAGGTGAGTTTGAGATGAAAGATTTGGGTGCAGCGAAAAACATTCTCGGCATGGAAATCATTAGAGATCGTGATAAAGGAAGGTTGTACTTATCCCAAGAAAAGTACATTGAGAGGGTCTTGGAAAGATTTCACATGGAAGATGCTAAGCCCGTAGCTACACCTTTAGCATTGCAAATAAGGTTGTCTAAGGAAGATTGTCCTAAGACAAGTGAAGAAAAGGAGTTCGTGTCTTTGGTTCCATATTCAAGTGTGGTAGGGAGCATTATGTTTGCAATGGTATGCACTAGACCGGACATTGCTCAAGCCGTGGGCTGACTTAGTAGATATATGGAAAATCCGGGTAAGGCTCATTGGCTCGCCATCAAGTGGATCCTTAGGTATTTGCGTGGGACTACTAATGTCTGCATTTAATATGGAAGAAACAATGAGGGTTTGCAAGGTTATGTAGATTCTCATTTTGGTGGAGCGGTTATGTCAGGGTGTTCTTTTTTATGCGACTGTTTCTATATTACTTCATAAGCTTCATATGGTGGTTCTTAAGGTTCTAAAGCCTATATATAGGCATTGTATATCCTTGTATAGATAACACATTGTAAATCATTTGTAATTAGTCATTGGATTGAGTGGAGAGCCACAATCAAATTCCTAGGGTTCTAGCGAGAACATTTGGGGAAATTGATCAATTCACCATTGTTGATAAATTCAAAGGGGTTCTTGTATACAACATTCAAATCATCAATGATTCTCATTCATTAGTTGTTAAGGATGGAGTTTTATAGTCCAATATCACATTGATATTGGGATTTTCTCCACCTCCCAAATTCTTGGTGTGCTTTCTTGTTTTTGCATTTCATTATTCTTAATCTTGTTGTGATTTTACTTAGTTCTTGGGTTGAATTCTAACATAAATCAAGGTGGAAATTTCAGACCAATCATGCAATCATTCACTGGAATGATGGAGCATTTATCTCAATTTGATCGCCCTCCTTCCCAAATGTTCACTCCTGTGTCTCTAACCTCTGACCACACTAATAATGTTAAAATCGAATCAAGTTCTAGCCCACAATACCATGACTCTATTCAACAATATATGTTCAGTGAAGAAGAAACTTATGTTGATAATGGGATAGTAAGTAATAATGAAGGGCTTGACTGTGATGAGGAAGATTGTGAAGATGATGTTTTGAGTGAAGATGATCTGAGTGATCATGAGGCAATGATGAACGTGAACAAGAGTTTCAACTCGTTCTTGCAGGTGACAACACTAATAATGTTAAAACGGAATCAAGTCCTATCGCCATAAATTTGGTTCGCTTTGTCATGTTTTTCCTTTTTTATACATTAAGATTTCAGGTGCTCGATTTTGCCACAAAAGGAACAGACTTTACTATTAGAGAGATCAACATAGACCTTTTTCTTTTTATTATTCTTATTGTTACCTAGGCCTTCAGTATTTTTAGTTTTGGCCTCTAAAATCCATTTGGGAACTTCTTTATTTTACCTTTTCTTCTTGAATTTGTTTCAAGTTTCAATTTTTCATTTTCAACTTTACTGGATTCTAGGTCTAATCTTAACTTTTGGAATTCGTTACTAAAGTCACGAATAGATAGGTCATTTATGTCCTTGTTTAAGCCTAGCAATTTATATTGATACAATTCGACAATAAGAATAAGGTTTTCCTCTTTTTCTTTCTCCAATGCTTCCTTTAACATGACCTCATCTTATAATAAATTAAAGAACCTTTTTTGTACGTCGGACCTAAAAGAATTTGTAGAAACTCTTAGAGACAATGAACTGCAACAAGAGGGGGGGTGAATTGTTGTATTGCCCTAGGAGTATTTTTGCCCTATTTTCTTGCGGAATTTTAATAATAAAAATACTCAAAGCATAATAAAGAAAACTAAAAAGGAACACAAGAATTTAACGTGGAAACTTTGTTGGCCTTAAAAAGAAAGAAAGCCACGACCCTCTAGGGATTTCAACTTTTCTTATTAAATTTTATGTAAATACAATTCCCTATTACATAAAATTATTTCTCCTTCTCTTCTCTTCTCTAGGCCTAATTCTCTTCTTCTCCTTCTCTTATCGATTCTCCTTCTTGTTTCTATTTCTCTCTTTACAATGTTTCTCACAATTCCCCTTAGACTTACCCAAGTCTAATTACAACTTTTCTTAAAAACCCTTACAAAATAAATCTTCTCAATTGGATGAACAAAACAAGAATCGCACAAGGAAATATTTTGGAATTAATAAACAATTAAGAACACTCAAGATTTCCTCTTCTTGATTTTTGGATCTCACGAAATGATTTGGGCACAAAATATTTTTCGCAAAATAATTCTCTTTTGATCACCAAATTGTGCCGGTTAAAAAAAATCATTTAAATACCCATTTTAGATTATGTCATGCCATAATCCCATGATCTTTAGATGTGGGATTAGTGGGCAATAACCGTGGGTTCATGCGCAAGAAACTTGGTGGTTATTCCAAGTCTTCCCTAGTCTTTTAGCTAAAAATAGCCAAGACCTAATTTTAGAAATCTATTTTAAGATTAATTTAAAAGTTAGTTATTTTAATTTAAAAGTTAGTTCTTTTAATTCCAAGTTAACTTCCTTGTGCTTCTATAATTTAATCAATTGTACAACAAAAATAAAAAGAAAAATAAAACTAAAAATTATTTTCTTCATAAATTCGTCGACTACTTCTCTGACTGGTTGATATGGGAACACTGCACTGTCTCTGATTTACCATTCTTCGAATTTATTATTTGCGCTCATAGGGAATTCTAGTCCATCCAATGGGACTCCAAACTTTCTGAAAACACACGTCAACAAACCTACCATGAGCAATGCCGTTCCTGGCATTGTATGGGCCCTAGGCAAAATGAAAGACATGGGCCCTATTTATGGAGGACCAATTTTGAACTTTAACGAGTATTTGGAAAAATAACAAAGATGGACCCTATAGATTATAATTAGCATTAAAACCATAGGCGTGTCATATATATAATTCTTAAATGATAAAAAAAAAAACTATTCATAAATTGTAAATTTTTAAATGTCTACTTAATTAACTAACATTTTCTAATTTTAGGGCCCTTCCTAACTCTGGGCCCTAGGCAAATGCCTACTTTGCCTATGGCCAGGAACGGCCCTGACCATGAGGCCCTTTTCAATACACTCAGATAAATGTGACACCATCAACGACGAAAAATTATTTTTATGTGATTGGCCATGCAATAAATCAACGTTGCATCACGTAGATTGACTTCACTCCGCTTGGAATTGCGGGGTAAAATGAATCGACGAGCGATGTTGTAAAGTAACTTGTGTAGTGGAGACAAAGACATGTGACTAAATCTCTTTTTATCTTCTTGATCAAGAAATTTTAAAACCTTTTTCTCAGTAATGCCAGAAAAAACAATCTTCGACCCTACATAATATGTATCAAACCCTACCATTGGAACTTCGAACCATTCGCCCAACATTAAACTATTGAACTCAATTTTAATGTCTTTAATCATGCTTGAACAAACCCCATTATCAATTGTAAAATTTTGAATAAACTCTCTCATGAGATGTGAGTAAATCGGATTGCAAGAAAAATTACTCATTAATTCTTCCCAACCTTGATGGCGTATAATTGAGGAAAGGGAGTAGAATCATACCAATATTTGTCCAATCCAAAACCTACGGACATCTCCTTTGCAACCTCCTTAGCACAATCAGGATCCACGACCTTGGCCTTCTTTGCCGGTTTTGAAGATGAGCTTCCTTTGGTGGAAAAAGCCCTTTTTGTGCCGACATGCATGGGTTTAGATGATTTGGGTTTAGATGAGGGAGTTGATGATTGAGGGTTGTCTGATGAAGGGTGAATAACTTGAAGTGGTTCCGGTTGTATGAATTTGGGTGCCTTTCCTTTGGTGTTCTTGGTAGATGAAGTCTTGGGAGATTTCATGGTGATGGTGAGATGAATTGATGAAGGTTAGGGATTGTTGAAAGAGGGAAACGGGTTTGACGGTTTTTCTAGGAGTAGTACAAGTAATGGGTTTATGAGTGATGGATGTGACGTGAGGAGTGTAGGGGTTATAAAGGTGTGAAGGGACGGTTAGTGAAGGGTTTGTACTACTTCTATATTGCCGGTTTTAGTAGGTGTAATGGGTAGTTATTAATTAAGCTTAGTTCGTTGAATATATCGATTTAGACGACTACTTTCCGAAACACCCTCGATGATCCGTCTTCCATTTCTTAAATTAGTTGGCTTACCGAAATAAATTAAAATAAAATGAAATGCTGGAATTTGTGGGAAAATAAAAATAAATTTTAGTGATTTTTTGAAAAAAATTTTTTATAATATGTGGATAATATTTATATATATATTATATATATATATATATTACTATATATAATATATATATATATATATATATATATATATATATACTATATATAGATATATATATATATATATATATATAATATATATATATATATATATATAATATATATATATATATATATATATATATATATATATATATATATATATATATATATATATATATATATATATATATATAATATATATATATATATATATATATATGTATATATATATATAATCTCTAGTACCATTGTCTAGGTACTTGTTTTAGCCCATAAAGAGCTTTATCAAGCTTGTAGACGTGATCCGGAGAAATTGGGTTTTCAAAGCCAGGTGGTTGTTCCACAAACACTTCTTCTAGAAAACCATTTAAGAATGCACATTTTATGTCCATTTGATATCATTTAAAATTCATGAAAGCAGCAAAGGAAATAAGAATTCTAATAGCTTCTAATCTAGCTACGGGAGCAAAAATTTCAGTATAGTCAATACCTTCCTGTTGATTGTATCCTTTTACCACCAACCTTGCTTTGTTTCTGATTATTGTGCCATGTTCGTCCAGCTTGTTCCTGAATACCCATTTCAGCCCCAATTATCTTCTTGTTCTTGGGTTTAGGTTCCAAGTGTCATACTTTGTTTCTTTCAAACTCATTTAATTCGTCTTGCATAGCCACCACCCAATCTGAATCTTGTAAAGCTTCTTCATGATTCTTGGGTTCCATTGTTGATAGAAAAGCAAAGTGTGCACAAAAGTTTCTCATTTGTGACCTTGTTTGTATGCCTTTGTTCATATCGCTTAGGATCAAGTCTAGTGGATGTGATTTTTGGTGTTTCCACGGCCTTGGTACAAAGTCTCTGGTGGAGACAGATGTGGAAGCAGGCTCACTGACTTGATTCTGATTTGGTTCAGCATCAATTCTTTCTTCTTGAATTTCTCATGGGATACCTATGGCTCCTATTCTTGATTTGGTTCACCATTCTGAACCTGTTGTTGTTCTTCTTGATCTTGCTTCTTTTGTATATTTTCATCATTGTCCAGATTAGCAAGACCTATCTTAAAATCACCTGTTTCTTGTTCACTTGTCATAAAGTTAGTTTCATCAAATATAATGTGAACAAATTCCTCAACACACATAGTTTTCTTATTATAAACTCTATAAGCTTTACTGTGAGATGAATAGCCAAGAAATATTGCTTCATCACTTCTTTCATCGAATTTACCTATATTTCGTTTTCCATTAACATGCACAAAACATCGACATCCAAAGACTCGAAAATATGAAATATTAGGTTTAATTCCTTTAAATAATTCGTAGGGGGTTTTTGAAGTGATCGGTCTAATTAATACACGATTTAATATATAGCATGTAGTATTAACGGCTTCGGCCCAAAAATTTCTAGGTAGACCACTAGCTATTATTAACATGGTTCTAGCCATTTCCTCAAAGGTTCTATTTTTACGTTCAACCACACCGCTTTGTTGTGGTGTTCTAGGTGCGGAGAAATTGTGACTTAAACCATGCTTATTACAATAATCCATAAACCTTGAATTTTCAAATTCTTTTCCATGATCCGATCTTATGTGGACTCGTTGATTGTTACTAGATTTCTGAATTTGTTGGAATTTTAGTGGCAAATGCAACAAATTCATCAAAAGCCTCGTCTTTGCTAAATAAAAATAATGTCCATGTAAATCTACTGTAATCATCAACTATAACAAATACATATCGCTTACCGCTGCGCCTTAGAATTCTCATTGGTCCACAAAGATCCATATGAATTAATTCAAGTGGTCTTGAGGTGGTCACGACATTTTTAGGTTTGAAAGAAGACTTGGCACAAGGATCACATACTTCATTCTTTTGAAATTTAAGAGATGGTAATCCTCTAACTAGGTCTTTAGATCGTAAAGTATTAAGCAATGAAAAACTAGCATGACCTAATCGTTTATGCCAAAGAAGAGGGTCATCTTCTATAACGCTCAAACATGTTAGACTGGTTTTAGGAACAGTGTTCAGGTCCACCACGTAGGTGTTCCCTTTTCTGATTCCTTCCAGAATGATGTCTCCTGTGTCGTTCCTAGACATGATGCACTTTTCAGAAGTAAAGTATAACACTCCTGAATTTCGAGTAACTAAACTATATTATATTGCATATTAATTCTACCGAAATTTCGGCAGAGTTCCGTTTGAAATATGGACTGCCTAAAATAATAATTTAGGACCGACGTCCAAAATATAAACCTGTTTCAACAAAATATCCATTCAATATTTCAAGTTTCAGCTCCATATAGCTCAATAGCCAACATGTCTCCTAACTCGAACTTTCAGGTGTGTTATTCCACGATTATTTTAAGAATAATCGCTAAGGAAACTATCCAACCAACATCTAAATTATAACTTAAGTTTAACTATTACAACCTAACCGAAAAGATCTAGCGCAGATTAATATTTACACCTTTAAGTCTTAATACTAATTATACATAAAACTAAGGCGGAAAGAAATATTATAACTATTTATACAAAATGAGTGGACGTAACTCTCTGCCCGTACCCCGACTCTAACCTTCAGGTACCTGCATCTACGACATGTAATATCAGCCAAACATGCTGAGCTAGATTCCATACTACGAATCCAAACATATATATTGATAGGATACATTACATATATATACTACAAATCATTTACCTTTGCAAACACAAAACGATAAAAACATTCTCTTTCACAATCTTAAAATCACCAATCAAATCTATGGAATAAAACGAACTTTACTTCCATTGGGCTAGCTAGGCCCTCCGGATGACTATTAGACAAAGATCCCTTGTGTGCACACCCCACAAACGGCCAAACCGTAGCAGAAGATCTAAGTCTGAGGTACTGATCAACGTACCCCCCAACTATTATGTAGTGTCAAGATTATCCCGACGAGGTTCCAATTCCTTGAAACACCACAAAGGTATTCCCAACTGTATTAACACATTAAACAATCTATAACTTTTCTGTAACTATTCTATGATTTCAATGTTCGAAAAACCACTTTCTATATTAGGAAGAGCATCTCCTTATGCTGTAACCAATCTCAGCTAAAGAGAAAAATACCTACCTTTGTACCTTTTTCTCGTCATTAATAAAAATTCGAGTAAGAAATCTAACCTTTTAAATTACGGCAAACCAACTAGCACAATCAATACGGCTCCTCAATGAAATCGGTATCTACAATATAAACATGTATGTGTTTAATAATCGATGGTAGATTTGACTTGACTAGCTAATGAACTTTGTTTAATTTTATTTTTATGAAATATCAACTTTTTATTTGAATTTAATATAACCTATAAGTATAATTAATGTAATTAAACCACCAAGTATTTTTAATAACCAAAGTAATATCCAAGATACAAAAACACTACCTTAGTTTTATAATCAATAATAAAACTCTAATTTAATGTTTAAATTTCAGCAGAAACTTAAAATGGGCATAACTTCCTCAATACTGATCCAAATTATGCGTGTCTTGAGCCTATCTTGGGTAAATTTCGATACGAACAACGTTCGTGAAATAGCATTTTTGCTAAAAACGCCCAGAAACTGCTAAAATCCCTATTTTTCGAAACTGCCAGAAATTTTTAAGAATTTCTTCTAGATCCTAATTCAAGATAAATGATAGAAAAATAACTAATCTAGGTAACTAATAAACACATAATTAACTCTTCAATATAACTTATTCATCGTTGAACCTTAACATCAAAAAGCCCTAAATCAATTTCATAACATAAACCCTAATTTGTAAAACTTAACAAAAATCAAAATTAAATTAAAAAAATGGAACTTACCCACACCAAAGAAGGTCGAAAACTATCAAAGTTTGAGAAAATCGCCTCTCGAAATAGCCCCAAACGCCCCAAAACGCACCAAGATCTAAAATTTGAAAGCTTATTCAAACCTCTTTGAAAATATGATGTATTATACTTGTAAGATCAACAAAAACTACTGATATATTATAAGGATTAAGATGAAAGGTGAAAAAAAATAAGGAGAAAGCAAATTACTAAAAGGGAGAAGATGAAGTTTAGACTCAAGTAAGGGAAATGGCGGTGAGAATACCGTGTTTCATTCCTTTATCTTACTTTTCTTTTCTTTTCTTTTTTTTTAATTTAATTGTAATACTACTCATTTACTCTTTATCATTAATTATATAATACATTTCTTTATAGTTATTTATATTATTATTATTATTATTATTATTATTATTATTATTATTATTATTATTATTATTATTATTATTATTATTATTATTATTATTATTATTATTATTATAATTATTATTATTATTATTATTATTATTATTATTATTATTATTATTATTATTATTATTATTATTATTATTATTATTATTATTATTATTATTATTACTATCATTATTTTTATTATTAATATTTTTATAATATCCAACATTAGTTATATTCCTTAAAATTTGGGGTGTTACAATCTACCCCCCTTAAAATAAGTTTCGTCCTGGAAACTAAAACTATTCTTGAACTCGCACATAAACTCCTTTCACCTTTCAAAAAAAAAACAAGTTTACTAACTTCACGTATTTAGTTAACTATTCGTTAGCCAAGGAAGAAAGATAGACTTTAACAAAAGTACCATACTAAGATACTATCAACATGTCACTACTTCAAGTAAAAAAAATCAAGCACATTATGTAAGTCAAAACATGTCTTTAGATAATAAGCAAGAAATTGTATTGATTCCATCCTCCTTAACAAATTAGTTACGTCCTCGTAACTTAAAGCGTACCTATTAGAATAAGTGAGGATAATTGGTTCGCATCGCATCTTCAGATTCCCAACTAAGCTCATCATCCTTATGATTCGACCACAATACTTTCACTAGTTTAACCTCTCCATTTCGAGTTGCTTGAATTTTACTATCGAGAATCCTCACAGGAACCTCAACATATGAAAGGTTATCTTCTAGTGGCAATTCATCAGGTTTCAAAACATGTGAGGGATCACTGATATAGCGACGAAGCTGAGATATATGAAAAACATTATGAACTCGAGCTATCTCTGGAGGTAATCCCAACTGTATTAACACATTAAACACTCTATAACTTTTCTGTAACTATTCTACGATTTCAAGGTTCGAAAAACCACTTTCTATATTAGGAAGAGCATCTCCTTATGCTGAAACCAATCTCAGCTAAAGAGAAAAATACCTACCTTTGTACCCTTTTCTCGTCATTAATAAAAATTCGAGTAAGAAATCTAACCTTTTAAATTACGGCAAACCAACTAGCACAATCAATACGACTCCTCAATGAAATCGGTATCTACAATATAAACATGTATGTGATTAATAATCGATGGTAGATTTGACTTGACTAGCTAATGAACTTTGTTTAATTTTATTTTTATGAAATATCAACTTTTTATTTGAATTTAATATAACCTATAAGTATAATTAATGTAATTAAACCACCAAGTATTTTTAATAACCAAAGTAATATCCACGATATAAAAACACTACCTTAGTTTTACAATCAATAATAAAACTCTAATTTAATGTTTAAATTTCAACAGAAACTTAAAATGGGCATAACTTCTTCTATACTGATCCAAATTATTCGTGTCTTGAGCCTATCTTGGGTAAATTTCGATACGAACAATGTTTGTGCAATAGCATTTTTGCTAAAAACGCCCAGAAACGGCTAAAATCCCTATTTTTTGAAACTGCCAGAAATTCTTAAGAATTTCTTCTAGATCCTAATTCAAGATAAATGATAGAAAAATAACTAATCTAGGTTACTAATAAACACATAATTAACTCTTCAATATAACTTATTCATCGATAGAACCTTAATATCAAAAAGCCCTAAATCGATTTCATAACATAAACCCTAATTTGTAAAACTTAACAAAAATCAAAATTAAATGAAAAAAATGAAACTTACACACACCAAAGAAGGTCAAAAACTATCAAAGTTTGAGAAATCGCCTCTCGAAATAGCCCCAAACGCCCCAAAACGCACCAAGATCTAAAATTTGAAAGCTTATTCTAACCTCTTTGAAAATATGATGTATTATACTTGTAAGATCAAAAAAAACTACTGATATATTATAAGGATTAAGATGAAAGGTGAAAAAAATAAGGAGAAAGCAAATTACTAAGAGGGAGAAGATGAAGTTTAGACTCAAGTAAGGGAAATGGCGGTGAGAATACCGTGTTTCATTCCTTTATCTTACTTTTCTTTTCTTTTCTTTTTTTTTATTTAATTGTAATACTACTCATTTACTCTTTATCATTAATTATATAATACATTTCTTTATAGTTATCTATATTACTTAAATTATTATTATTATTATTATTATTATTATTATTATTATTATTATTATTATTATTATTATTATTATTATTATTATTATTATTATTATTATTATTATTGTTATTATTATTATTATTATTATTATTATTATTATTATTATTATTACTATCATAATTTTTATTATTAATATTTTTATAATATCCAACATTAGTTATATTCTTTAAAATTTGGGGTGTTACATAAAGTTTACAGAGTTACTTTTATCGCAAAACTGAGAAATACTTAAAAGATTGTGCTTAAAATTCTCGACCCAAAATACATTATCTATAGCATGAGAACTTGACCTTCCTATCTTTCTTTTAGCAATGATTTCTCCTTTCATGTTGTCTCCAAAGGTCACAGTTCCTCTATCATAGGCTTCTAGTGAGAGAAACTTTGTTCTATCGCCTGTCATGTGCTTTGAACAGCCACTGTCGAGAGACCAGGAGTTGTTCCCCCTCACTAGAACCTGCAAAACGAACTTAGTTGTTAGAGGGTGGAACCCAGCCATCCTTGGGTTCCATGTCGATTATACAAGAATCATATTTCTTAATCCAAACTCTATCGACATACATTTGGTTCGTTTTGTTATGCTGTTCTTTTTTTAAACATTGATGTTTCAGGTGCCCAGTCTTGCCACAAAAGGAACAAACTTTTCTACTTGGGAGATCAACGTAGATCTTTTTCTTTTTATCATGTTTGTTAAATCCTAAACCTTCGGTTCCTTTGGTTTTAGCATTAAGAATCCATTTGGGAACTTCTCTGTTTTTCCCTTTTTCTTTTGAATTTGATTCAAGCCTAAGTCGATCATTTTCATTTAAGGCGAATTCTAGGTCTAACTTCATTTGATTAAAAACACATTTAATTTCTTTATTAGACTCATAACTCAATTCCATTTCTAGATACTTAAGTTGATTTAATTCAATATTTAACATGATGTTTTCTTCTTTAACCTTTTCTATAGCTTCTTTTAACATCACGTTATTATCAAGCAATTCAAAGAATCGAGTTTGCACATCGGACCTAAAAGAATTAAGGTAGGATATTTGGTCTTTGCATACCTTAAGGTCTTTTTCTGTCTGGAGACAGATGGCTGTTTGTTTTTCTAAATTTTCGTGAGACTCTAAAATCATTTTAATTAATCTATGTTTATCCAATTTGAATAAGTAATCAGAAAATGGATTAGAAGACAGTACCTCTTTTCCTTTAGACTTCTCATCATGCGTTGCCATGAGACAGAGATTGGCTACTTCTTCTTCTTCAACGGGAGCTTCGGTTTCGGCCTCGCTTTCGGATTCACCCCATGCAGCTATCATGGCTTTTCGAAAGTCGGCTTTATTGAAATTCCCTTTTGTTGGTTGTCTTCATGTTTCTCTTGCTTTCCCTTTACCCTTCTCATTCTTCCATAGAGGGTATTCCTTGATGAAGTGCTCGGTACTTTCACATTTGTGGCATTCATAGGTTTTGGAATTTGAAGTTCCTCTTTCTTTGTTGTTTCTTTGATTTTTATACCTGTTGTTCCTGAAGAACTTCTTGAATTTACGTACCAGCATTGCTGCCTCTTCCTCATCAGTTTCTGATTCTGCTTGATCGTTTGCTGTCAGAGCCAGACCTTTGTTCCTGGAACTGTCAGCTGTTCCCAGATGTAATTCATGAGTCATAAGGGATCCAACCAACTCTTCCAGATTAAACTTTGTGAAATCTTTAAATTCTTGAATGGCTGTGACCTTAGCTCTCCAACGATCATCTTGAGGTAGGCTTCTTAGAATTTTTCGTACTTGTTCATCTGAAGGAATTAGCCTTCCAAGGGAGACATGCTCATTTGTGATGTTCGTGAACCTAGTAAACATTTCTTGAATAATGCTTTCTTTAGGTTCCATAACAAATCTTTCGTATTTAGACATGAGCAAGTCAATCTTGGAACGCTTAACTTCACTCGTTCCTTCGTGGGTAACCTCCAGCAGATCCCAAATTTTTTTGGCTGTTCTGCATCCCATAATGCGATTATGTTTGTTTGGACCAAGCCCACAGTGAAGCAATTTGATAGCAAGAGCATTCATTTTCATCTTTTGAAAATCTTCTTTCTGGTATTCTGTAATAGGTTTGGGAACAGTCTCGTTATTGGAGTTGGTAGTTGTTACCTCAAAATCTCCAATTTCGATGACTCTCCAAACTTGATAGTTCTCGGCTTTGATGAAGATCTCCATCCTGTTCTTCCAATACGTATAGAATTTGCCGTCGAACATTGGTGGTCTCTGAGTAGAGTAACCTTCTTCCATGCGTTTGTTCATTTTCAGCATCTCTAATACACCAAGATACGGCTCTCAGGGTTTCCTGATCAAATGAGGAACAGGGCTCTGATACCAATTGTAGAAACTCTTAGAGACAATGAACTGCAACAAGAGGGGGGGGTGAATTGTTGTATTGCCCTAGGAGTATTTTTGCCCTATTTTCTTGCGGAATTTTAATAATAAAAATACTCAAAGCAAAATAAAGAAAACTAAAAAGGAACACAAGAATTTAACGTGGAAACTTTCTTGGCCTTAAAAAGAAAGAAAGCCACGACCCTCTAGGGATTTCAACTTTTCTTATTAAATTTTATGTAAATACAATTCCCTATTACATAAAATTATTTCTCCTTCTCTTCTCTTCTCTAGGCCTAATTCTCTTCTTCTCCTTCTCTTCTCGGTTCTCCTTCTTGTTTCTATTTCTCTCTTTACAATGTTTCTCACAATTCCCCTTAGACTTACCCAAGTCTAATTACAACTTCTCTCAAAAACCCTTACAAAATAAATCTTCTCAATTGGATGAAAAAAACAAGAATCGTACAAGGAAATATTTTGGAATTAATAAACAATTAAGAACACTCAAGATTTCCTCTTCTTGATTTTTGGATCTCACGAAATGATTTGGGCACAAAATATTTTTCGCAAAATAACTCTCTTTTGATCACCAAATTGTGCCGGTTAAAAAAATCATTTAAATACCCATTTTAGATTATGTCATTCCATAATCCCATGATCTTTAGATGTGGGATTAGTGGGCAATAACCGTGGGTTCATGCGCAAGAAACTTGGTGGTTACTCCAAGTCTTCCCTAGTCTTTTAGCTAAAAATAGCCAAGACCTAATTTTAGAAATCTATTTTAAGATTAATTTAAAAGTTAGTTATTTTAATTTAAGAGTTAGTTCTTTTAATTCCAAGTTAACTTCCTTGTGCTTCCTTAATTTAGTTCTTTGAACCGCCTCTCTCTCTTCCCTCTCTCTAGAAATCGCCCCGGTAGGGCGATCTTCAGCCCCAGCCATGGCATACCGGCGGCGAGGTCGACCACCGAGACGGAAGAGACCTCCGACGTGCTAGTTTCCGATCAACACCCCTGATGATTAGTACCAACTGCTTGGTACTCAAATCAGCATCTTGTCGAGGTTTTTTTTTTTAACCCTAAATCTCAAAATTCCTAAAATTTGAAGTATCTAGCCTGATTTGATGCATCTACTACCATGTCATTGGAGGAAATCATCATCTCAAGTGTTCTTTTGTGGCGTTTTTGTAATCCAACTCTTACGGGTTGATATTAAAACCCTATAATTGATAATTTACCCAGTTTGGACGAAGAACTGGATTTCGAACTGCCAATTTGGGGCTTGAAGAGTCCTTGGTCTGATTCAAAGATTATGGAGGAATCGGCTTCTATGGCTGTTGAATTTGAGTTGGTTTGTTTCGTTTTTTTGGGGCCGATTGCATGAAACTGCAGCAATGGAAGCTTTGGTTTCGAAGTGGAATCTTAACCCTAAAACGAAGGCAGCTTATCGGAGCAACTGAGGTATACACTCTCTATGTTTCTGCTTGTGTTGTTGTCGAACACTTCCCCTTGTCAATGGAGGTTTGGTGCGTGTCCAGTTTGGATCTGGTTGATGTCTAGCCCAAAGTTGGGCTGTCATGGCCCTCCCCATGAACTGCTTCTGCAGTAATGTATTGTATTAACAGCTTATAGCAGTTTTGTCTCATGAGGGTAGCAATGGTGGTTGCTTCTCCTTCCCTCTTTCAAGTAAAGAGAAACCTCTTGCTGGCTTGCGTGAGTGTACTGGGAGGTGCAGATGCTCAGTTCCCTCACCAAAGTCCAACTAAGATAGACTAATACCTCACATGGATACAGTTATGTGCCTGTCTGTTGGGTTCAGCGTTTGTGGAGTGTTGTATTACAGGCAGCCCTTTGGCACTATTCAAGCTGTAAGCTTGCCTTCTTAACTTTCGAGGCTTTCGTGGCTCTTCTCAAGTATGGTAAGTGGAAGGTTTATATTTCCATTGTTGTTCTGTATTAGAGATGATACAATGACCGTATTTTGATATGTATAAAAGCTATGATGCTACATATATTGTTTTGTTAATGAAAGGAAGGTGTCCCATACGTTTGCAAGGCTAGAACATAGTTGGTTTGTCACTAATGCTGTGAGGCTGTTGTGTACTGTATGCTAGTAGTTTCACAACAGCTGCTGTTCCAAGACAGGACTTTGGTAAACATGACAAGGTAATGTATGGAGCTGGTGTTAGATGTTGGTTTGTGTTCTCTGGTATGCTAGTAGTATACAGATCTGCTGTTAGGGGCTGCTGCCAAACCTACTATTATGTTCTGGACTCGCTGAACAGGGCCATAATTTTGGATAACAAGCTGTGTTAACAAAGGTTATTGATTGCCACCTCTGCTGGGAGCCTCAATGTGCTCTGTTTCTGCACAATATACTGCTGCTGAATGGACTACTGAAGCACGCAGAAGAATTGTTTTGAAAGCTTCTGATGCTTAACTCTCTGTGAGCCTCATGGCTTGTATTGATCTTTTGCATAGTCTAATATCTAGATTGTATTGTAAAGTCCTTTAACGTCTTACAAATCATTGTATAGGTCAGGAGCTTTTCTCCTTTTTTGGAAATGTCGAGTCCGCTTGCGAATGACGAGGGGCATGTCCCTCAGATGCACCGTGGGGATCGTCATTTCAGTCTGATGAACTTTTGTAAGCTTCGGCTATCTTTTCTGGCATTTTATAATATTTACCTTGCCAAAAAAAAATAAATTCGTTGACTACTTCTCTGACTGGTTGATCTGGGAACACTGTATTGTCTCTGATTTACCATTCTTCGAATTTGACTTAATCTTGAAACGCAGAGTAGCAATGCCCTTTTCAACTTCTTAAGGTTCCATCAACGACCTTTTAAAGACCGGAAATATAACCTAACACAACAATCTCAAAACGTAATATGTTTGTTTATAAACGTTGAAGTTATCATCAAAACTAAATGGGCCAACAGAATTTAGGTAGGAAACATGGTTTTTACTTGTTTTAAGGTCTTTTTCAATTTGGAGACAAGTGGCAGTTTTTTCATCTAGTTTTTCTTGTGTCTCCAGAAGCAATTTAATTAGTTTATATTTATCCCATTTGAGTAAGTTAGAAGACAATACCTCCTTTTCTTTAGACTTTTCGTCATGAGTGGCCACGAGACATAGGTTAGCAATTTCTTCTTCTACGGGGGCTTCTGTCTCTGCTTCGCTCTCGAATTCTGCCTATGCAGCAATCATGGCTTTGCAAAAGTCCGTCTTGTTGAAATTTTCTTTCATCGGTTGTCTTTTCGTTTCCCTGGCCTTCCCTTTGCCCTTCTCGTTCTTCCATTGATGGGACTCCTTGATGAAGAGATCAGTACTTCCACACTTATGGCCTTCGTAGTTGGTTTTTGTATTTGCAGATCCTCTTTCTTTATTGTTCCTCTGATTTGCATATCTGTTGTTCCTAAAGAACTTTTTGAATTTTCGAACCAACATGGCAGCCTCCTCTTCATCACATTCTGACTCTTCTTGATCATTCACTACCAGAGCCAAGCCTTTGTTTCGGAAACTGTCAGTTGTTCCCAGATGCAATTCGTGGGTCATAAGGGAATCAACCAACTCTTCCAGATTGAATTTAGTGAAATCCTTGGATTCTTGTATGACTATGACTTTGGCTCTCCGGCGTTCATCTTGAGGAGGACTCCTTAGAATTTTCCTGACCTGTTCATCAGCAGGAATAAGCCTTCCATGAGAGACAAATTCATTCGTAATATTGGTGAACCTTGAGAACATCTCTTGGATGCTTTCTCTAGGTTCCATAAATAACCTTTCGTATTTGGACACAAGTCAATCTATGAGTGTTTTACTTCACTTGTTCCTTTGTGGGTAACTTCCAGCAGAACCCAAATCTGCTTGGCAGTTTTGCATCCCATAATTCGGTTATGCTCGTTTGGTCCAAGACGACAGTGAAGTAATTTAATGGCAAGAGCATTCATCTTCATTTTCTGGAAATCTTCTTTCTCATATTCAATGATAGGCTTTGGAATAGTTTCATTTTTGGAGTTGGTAGTTGTTACCTCAAAGTCTCAATTTTCGATGAATCTCCAAACTTTATAATTTTCGGCTTTAATGAAGATCTCCATCCTATTCTTCCAATATGTGTAAAATTTATCATCGAACATGGGCGGTCTTTGACTAGAATATCCTTCTTCCATACGTTCATTCATCTTCAACATCTCTAAAACACTAGGATATTGCTCTCAGGGTTTCCTGATCAAACGAGGAACAAGGTTCTAAAAAGGATAAAAACTAAGAAATTGCATAAGAAAAATATTATAAGTAAATTGGCAAATGAAAAAATGAATATTTTTCTTACTTAGGTGATCTCACAAGATTTTTTCGGTTAGGGCACACCACACAATAAATGGTTAAACATAGTCTCCATTTTATTTGAGACTTAACCGTATAGGATACCTAACTCCCCATATCTCCATTATTCCAAAACGTGGGAAAGTGGAGAATAATGTTGCAAGTTATTAGAAGAAACGATTTGTTTAGGTAAAATTAGCTTAAAATAGTTAATTAAGATTAATTAGATTAAAACCTAATTAACTCCCTATTTATTAGAGAGATATAATGAGACTAAATCTCCTCCTTTTAATTAACCCTAGCTTATTTTTAGGTGGTTATTTAATTTTTGCCAATTAATAATTTAAGCAATAACTTAATTTCTAATCGTACATATCAACAAAAAAAAAATAGAAAAATTAATTCCTACGTAATTTAGCTGACGCACTTCTCCAAACTTGCGTCTTGGGAACACTGTACAGTCTCCATCAGCGATTTTCATCAGCTCATCAAACTTGGAACTATAGACATTCTATCTACCTTAGATAGCCTAAGTGATCTTCTATATCTGACTCTTTTGACAACTTTGACTCGTACAATATTCTTTGACCAAGTCCTTTTAGGTTCCATCAACGATTTATAAAACTGGATGTATAACCTACAAAACAATCTCTAACATTTTTGTTTATTTAAAGTGAAGTCGTCATCCAAACCTAATATGGCCAACAAATTCCCCCTTTTGATGATGACAAACTTATAAACAAACTTATGTAAAATAGAGTAAAACGAAAGCTATAGAGCATGCTTGAGATTAAAACAACTCTATATAATAACTTAGCAAATCAACTCGTAATAACAATACAATTTAGTAATTTACTAAGTATTCAAGACAAACCATTTTACTCTAAGACTAATACTTACAAACATATATATAAGGAAAAAGTGTCAAAAGGTAGCTAATAAAAACTTTTTTTCCAAAAAGTACATAATAAAAAAAAATTTTCAAAAAATACCGAACAAAAAATTTTCTTTTAGAAAGAGTACCAACTAACGGCTGAGGTTAAGTTTTCCATTATCTTTTTTTGTCCATCTTTTAAAAGTACGTAATACAAATTTTCTTTTCAAAAGAGTACCAAGAACACAACATAATCATCTAACAAAATCAACATAATATATAACTCTAAAAACATAATCCAAAAAAAAGTTCACACATCATTCAATGCAAACACAATAATAAAGATAATAATAATAATAAAAATAATAATAATAATAATAATAATAATAATAATAATAATAATAATAATAATAATAATAATAATAATAATAATAATAATAATAATAATAGTAATAATAATAATAATAATAATGAAAAAGTGTCAAAAACTACCTAATAAATTGTTTTTAATAAACCATCAACTTTACACCAATCGTTAATTGCTCTAGGTTTGTGTTGGATGATGTTCTTATGTTGTGTTTGTATTGGATGATGTGTGAACGTTTTTATGGATGATATTCTTAGAGTTATATATTATGTTGTGTTTGTATTGGATAATTATCTTGTGTTTTTGGTACTTTTTTGAAAAAAAAAATTTTTATTAGGTACTTTTTTGAAAAAAAAAATTCTTAGGTACTTTTTAAAATTGGGCAAAAAAAAGTAACATCAAAGTTAATCCAAGCGGTTAGTTGGTACCTTTTTGATAAAATAAATTTATATTAGATACTTTTTGAAAAAAAAAGTTTTTATCAGGTACCTTTTGGAAAAAAAAGTTTTATTATGTACTTTTTGACACTTTTGCCTAAATATAATTCGTCAAGTAGCAACATGTTTTTAAATAATAAAAAGTTATAAACTACTTAAGATTTCTATAGATCAATTACTGTGTGTTAAGCTTAGCTTTATATGAAAATCATGGAATTAATCAAAAACAGTAATTATATTAACAGAGCTTAAAGAAAATAATAAATGACTTAATGGAACATGGACATGAACTACCAAAAAAAAAAATCATAATTAAAAACTCATAAAAAACATAACTCACAAAAACATCTTAAAGGCAGAGCAAAATCTTAAAATTAGTGTATATAATTCAAACATAGGTAGAGTTTTCCCTCGCCCCAAATGTATTTGGTTTTTTTCTGGTGAATAAAAGAATTTTTTATCTCCAAAAAAATACACATTTTACTTAAGTATAAATACATAATTAAAATAATTGTATTAGTACCTTTATAAAATCCAAAATTTTCTTACTTTGCAGTTTAAAAATGATTACTAAAAGGTTTTTTTTTTGTTCAAAACTTAGTAGTTTAAGTCAAATAAGTTTTTACTTACATATCAAAACTTAAAAAGATAACAAATATAAATGATAATCAGTAATTTAAAGAATATTGATGCATATTTGTAGGATCACACAATCTTACTATCTGATTCTACAAATTTCGATCATAACCCCTCAACGATCCTATGTACAATCGTGGTCCTAATAACCTTGGCTCTAAATAAATTTTGTATAGTTTATATATTATATATAGTTATCATTTGGTGAAGAATAGTGAAAAAAAACGGCATTAGAAAAGTATAAATTAAAGCAAAATCATAAAAAAAAGGGTTATTATTTGTAACACCCCTGAATTTCCGACACTCTATACAAAACTAAAACTTCAAGGGAACGGAGGTAATTTGTGTGTTACACTAAAAATATAAAATATAAATTAAATAGTCGAACACCCAATCTTACTCTGGGTCCTCCTCGGGATCTTCTTCGTCATACTAGCTCTTAGCAAACTTATCCCCATAACAATACATATCATAATCAAACATCCTATCTTCTTCTTCCTCTCCACTTGAGGCTTCAATAAATCTAAGTGATCTCCACATTGAATATCACTCTCCATATTAGTCTCCCATTCTCCGATGCCTCTCAACTATTTATCACGGGCAAAGGACTTCCACTTCTTCAATCGCTTCTTTCTCCTAGGGGAGTGTGATTCTAACACAACAGAGTTAATGATTTCTTCTAATGGGGGTTTGGGTATGAACTCCTACTCCACTGGTTCTGGAGCTAACTCACGTTCGTTTGGTTCGGTAAGTTTTTCCTATTCCATGGGTTCTTCTTCTTTTAAAGGTTCTTTCTCTTCCAAAGGTTCTTCCTCAACTGGGCTAGTTAGGGGTTTCTCTGATTCATTAATTCCATTAGGCTCCCCTGTGCAGCATTTCACCCTCCCCCTAGTCGTTGAGAGGCGTTGAAGCTTAATTAATTCTAACTCCAAATCATAACACACCTTATCTGCTTTTTTAATCAATTTCATGCGTTCTCTATACTCTTGGCTACTCTTATCGTCCCGCACCTCCATAAATCTAAGTTAGAGACTTCTTTCCAAAAAGTCTCTAGGTTAAAAGGCGGTACTTGATCCCTCTCCTTTTTGGGGGTGCGTGGGTCCATGGGTGCCTTCTCTTTATCCATGTATCTTGATTATAAAATGTAATACATTACAATCACTTATTATACTTAAAACAAAAATCTAAACTCACAACCTTTAGTAGCCTCTTCGTCTCACTTAAAAACATGCAAGACAAGATGACATTCAAACAATATCCAGCCCGAATAACTTTTCCCTAACTCCCTGCTAAGGTTGGTTATTCCTTTATCAATTTAAGAATGTTAGCTTTGATACTAATTAAAATAGTCCAAGTTAAAACGAATTGGATATTCACATGTAAATATGAATTTAGATCACAAGTCGGACATTTAAGCTAACTGTTTTCTATGACCGACGACGTTCTAATCTATAAAAATTACTAATGAAGAAACGAGACTAACACATGTCAGATTTTCAGCGAACATTTTCCCGCTCATTTTAACGTGCATGAGAAGATTTAGTAAGCAATATTATTGCCAAAATATTTACATTGGTAAATGAGAATAACTTCTTGATATAGCAAAATGAAACAAGACTAAATTTGTAAACTAGAATTATTATTTTCAACATTAGTTCTAAAAAAAGAGAATTATAAGTTGATATAACAAAATTATTTTTTCAAGATTATTAATTAACCGTAGAATAATTATATCTTCATAATTATACTGAGATGCAAATTTATGTCATTGCTACTTATTTAACTTTTATTTCTATTTACTTTAAAATTAGTTTTATTTAATAAATGTATAGTATTCTATGAGCGGGATATACAGGGTAGGATGATGATGATGATAAATAAATGCATAATTTCACTTAATAATATTTTTTTAAAATAATTATACGAACGGTAATTTTTTTAAAGATCTTTAAAATGAGATCAAATTTTTAATATTTTTGAATCTTTATAAAAATTTCAAAAATCATTCAATTATTCAAAAATAATACTGCATTATTAAAAAAAGATTATGTTTATTCATTAAAAACTTTAAAGTAAAATTTATTCATAAAAATATAGTTAGGGAAAAAAAATAAATATAAGATCTCACTTGACTATGTTTTAGCTAAAAACTACTATTGAAGAAACGAGAGTGACACGTGTCAAATTCTCAGCGAAGAAAGTTTCTCGCGCATTTTAACGTGCATGAGATTAGGTAAGCAATATTATTTCGAAAATATTAACATTGGTAAAAGATAATAACTTCTTGATATAGCAAAATGAAACAAGACTAAATTTGTAAACTAGAATTATTTTCCAATATTATTTTCAATATTATTTCTAAAATAAAAGAGAATAATATCTTGATTTAACAAATTTATTTTTTCAAGATTATTAATTAATCGTAGAATAATTATATCTTCATAATTATACTGAGATTCAAATTTGTGTCATTGCTACTTATTTACTTTATATTTCTATTTACTTTAAAATTACTGTAAATTTTTTTTCAAGATCTTTAAAATGAGATTAAATTTATAATATTTATGACTCTTTATAAAAATTTAAAAAATCATTTAATTATTCAAAAATAATACTGCATTATTAAATAATTTTTTGTTTATTCATTAAAAACTTTAAAGTAAATTTATTCATAAAAATATAGTTACGGAAAAAATGAAAATAAGATCTCACTTAACTATGTTTTAGCTAAATGAGGTCGAAAAGTGATATGTTGTCTGTTGAACAATCAAGCGACAAGAATAGAGTGACATAGTTTGAAAACTGAGATAAAGAGACAAGAATAGAGTGAATAAAGTGACACACACATATATGTTTCTTAAAAATACTAACAAATAATCTTCTTTATGATTTTTAAAGTACATATAATCTTAAAAATAAATATTATTCAAGTATAAAATTAATTTAAAATCTTTTTGTTTTTTTCAATCTTCGTGCATATCACGGGTATCTATCTAGTTATAAATAAATAAATAAACAAGAATGAACATAATAAATCAGCGAAAGTCATAAAGTTTACAACAAGAGAACTTACTAGCTTTATCAAAACTAATTATTGTCCAAAATAAAAGCGTAATTGCAATTGAAGACATAAGAAAGTTCGTTCTACAAAAACAAAATAAGTTTGGTGCGACAGTGAGCTAAATTAAAATTTTTATCGTTTAATTCCTCATACACAAGCCCTATCTGCAAATAAACCTAGTACTCGTCGAAAGACAATATTATAACATGTTACAAAGAACACGTTAGATCTTGTATTTGACTATTAAAATCTTACGTCAAGTTGTAATATATAGGTTATATACATTGTAATTAGTTCTTCCTAATTCCTAACATGCAAAGGCTGTACTAATATTAGATCTCGTATTTGACTATTAAAATCTCAAGTCACGTTGTTGCCTATCCAATTCGAACCGCAAGAGTATTAATAAATTTTGGAGGAATACACATGGAAAAGCTAAACCGAAGGCAACCTCCGAGCTATGACGTTCCCCGTCTTGTTCAGATCATCAAAAGTTAAGTATGCATACTTCCATTGTAACTGTAACGATCCTAAACTGCGATAGGATTTGATAATAACAATATTTCAATTTAATAACTCTATAAGCGTTAGTAAACACAATTATCCTCAAATTTTGAAGTTAAACTGCTTTCGAATTAATTTTGGTGTCTGAGTTGCTTAGACTAAACCTTAGGTAATATACAACATCACATTATTACATGAATACAATTCAAATAACAAATTACTAATGAACACAGAGCACTTCACAAATGAAAATCTCAACTTTTTATTTTTTATTTTTTTAAAAATCTACCATGAGCCATAAATTAATTATTAATTGTCAATCCTAAAATCTTTTTTTTAGGCAATAGATATATCAAAAACTAATTTTGAGTGCAACAAATTAATGTAGAGTCATAATTGATTCTTACTTATCTAATATAAAGTATTAACATAGTAATAAAAATTCATCATAGATTTTTCAAAAAAAAAAAAAAAAAAAAAATTCATCATAGCTTATTCAATTGTTGGAATTATTTTATGTTATATTTGGGGATAAGAATATAATTTTATAGTGTCGATTTTGATTATGAAATTATAATAAAAAATTTGAAAATAAAAAATTTTAAGTACTTGAGTACAAATTGATACAAATCCAAATTTGGTTTTTATTAATTTGTCAAAATATGTAATTCTAAATTTTCAAATGCAATCCTCAATCCTAAAGATAGAATTTATAAAATTTCATAATTAATTTATAACTTGATATATTATAATACAAAAATATTAAAAGTATCAAAATTAAAATTTTTATTTTTAGTATCAATTTTAACTATCGTTCATTTTTAGTTTTACCTAAACAAATTGAATTTTTTTGTTATTAAGCATCTAACTTGTTTTAATAACGTTTATTATTGTTCTTATATAGATAAAAAAATAAATGGGAATAATCCAAGATTAAACATAAACTGAAATGATAGGATTACGTTATTTTTATTTAATTTATTTTAAATGGTTATTTTTCATTTTTACTTAATATGTATTAAATGCATTGTTGTGTAGTTTGCAACTTGAGTATTTTTACTTTAGATTAAAAAAACCTATTACTTCCCAAAAGAAAGAACTATTTATGACCTTAGATGGTAATATTTGATTGATTTTATATTTTATCATTCCTACAAATTAATGGTTTAAAACCGATGCCAAAGGGGTTGGAACCGGTGGATTAAGAGATTCAACGTTTTGATTATTTTTTAATTTCTTTTTTCCTAGGATTTAAAACTTGCTTTGAAAAAAGACAAAAACATTCTATGATGGTGCTTGATTATTCAAAATGTTTCACAAAAATTTAGCATGGAGAAGTCTCCATTTATCTTACAAAATAGTTACGATTCATATTCAATTCAATTTAATCACTTTGAAACATTGTTGATTAATTTCTTTTAGTTTAAGTTCACATTACCATTTCTTCCGGCTTTCTCCGCTTCTTGTTGTTGAACAAGCATCTGCATTGCTTCTTGTGCCGCCATTTGTATATCATTCTGTATTTCTGGTACAGCTTCATGCGGTGCAAGCTTTATTTCATCCTTCATTCTTTTTACCTTATCAAGCATGTTTTGAATCTTTCCACCAAAGATTGCTTTATATTACTTTCAGCTAAATCCAATCCTTTAGTAAAGTAAGGAATTGACTCCTGCAGCTTTCCTGAATTCATCATAATAGTCCTATAGCAAAAAAAATAAAGATTAATTGATGTTATCTTATAATCCATCAAAAAATATATTGGTTTCCGAAAGTATGCTTATGGATGTGGGAGTAAAGAAATTTGAGCTTGTCAACAAGGTCGTTGCATTTGTTGTCTTGCCATTCACCTACTATGAATCAAGACGTAATATGCACTCTTTTTAATTTGTATATGTTAATATTAGAATAATGTATTTTTTTATAACTGATTTATTTTATGTTGTAGGTTAGATTCATGATTAGACATATGAGCAAAGGAATTTTTTGTGTTATTAAACACCCTTTGAAAAAATAAACCCATAAATTCATCCACCATATGTGAATAGATAAGATTATAGGATAAATCGTGGATAAAATTTACTCATTAACAACCTCTAAACTGAGTATGGTTAGTTAGTTGATTAATTAGGTACGGTAATTATTACTGTTTGTGTTGATGTTTTGAAATTCTTAAATTGTGAGATGTTTATTGCTATATTTTAATTAATTGTTACTGACCTATAATAGCAACAACGGTTTAATTAAAAACAAAAAAAAATTGTTTTCTCGGTAAACGAAAAAAAGCAATGAATAATATGTAAAATTGATACTAAAAATAAAAATTTTAATTTTAGTATTTTTAATACTTTTATATTATAATTTATGACGTTATAAGTTAATTATGAAATCTGATAAATTCATTAATACTATGTTTGGGGATTTAGAATTGCATTTGAAAATCTAGAATTGAGCTATATTTAATGTTGATAAATTAATAAAATCATATTTGGATTTATATCCATCTCACTTTTGTACTCAAGTTAATTAAAATTTTCCATTTTCAAATTCTTCATTTATAATTTCAAAATTGAAATTTACAATTTAAAATTAAATTCTTATTTCCAAACATAACCAATTCGAACGAGCACTACTAAAAAACATGGAGTTTCTAGACGCTTTATTTTAGACGCATGGCTAACCGTCTAAAAAAAAACGGAGCTTTTAGATGCTTAATTTTCGACAGTAAAAAGCGTCTAAACTACTGATTCAAAGCGTCGAAAAAAATAAAAAAAAAATTTTAAAAAATGTAAAATATTACCGCCTCTTAGATTACCCAAGATTTTCAAACACACGGAACCCGCATAAACAAAACAAAAAGCGCTTCTCCTTCTCCCTCTCCCTCAAACTGCTCTTGCCTCTCTAAACCCTAACTCCCTCAACCGACACAGTTTTTTTTCACCGGCGGTATTGCCTCCCCATCTACCGGCGGCCGGCATCAAGACACAGACCGGCGGTTGTCTGCTGTACCACACTCTGTACCACACAATAGTTCGCTGTACCGCACGCTGTAGCAGGTACTATTTTTTTTTCTTTTTTTTCTTGAAAATTCCAATGTCCTTTCACATAATGTGCCGTTTGACAATTTCTTGATAATTCCTTGAATATTTCTTAGTATATTTATGATTTTTGTGTTAAATTATTGATTTTTTTTGTTTCTGATTTTTTTTTTTTCATTTTCTTTCTTTGTAAATTTTGTGTTAAATTATGTTAGGGTCTTTTTGTTCTTGTAAATTTTTTGTAAATTGTTCTTGTAAATTTGGTTGTCATTTAATTCTTTTGCGTGAGGTTATACATTTGTGCAAATTTGGTTGTTTTGTTCTACTGTTTGCAAATTTGGTTGTCATTTCTTGTAAATTTCATCTTTATGCTTCAAGTTTTGTAAATTTTGTTGCTTTGTACTTTGCACTTTAGTTTTTTTTTAACAAGGGTATGGTATATTGTTTTCAATCCTCCCCGGATGGGATTTATCTGTTACTTGCTTTGCACTTAGATTTAGAATTAATGGAACCAATCGCTGGAAATTATGATTGGAAGGTTAGACTATCATCTACCAGTAATTTAGCATTGTAGACTTGTTATTGTATAGATTTATTAATGAATTCAAAATATCTTTTTTTTTTTTGGTGTTAGATGATAGGTTGTGGAATTGTGATTATATTCTTATGCAAGGAGATGAAAAATTTTGAACTCTAGGATAGTGACGTAAAAAGGTAAGTTTTGTATCTTAATTATAGAAACAAGCCCAATTCTTTTACTAATTTGAGTATAGGGACTAGAGTTTTGGAGTAGTTTTTATTGCAATTGTCATGTTCTTAAGTGAGAAAGTACTGAAAAATTGATCTATGGGAAGGTTTGTGGATCATAGCTTCATATACGGGGCATGATGATGATGAAAGTTGAGAAAGTGGTTTGTGTGTTTTATAGAAGTTATGAGGAAAAGAAATTAATATTAGTTGCATAGGAAGAAATTAGATTTAAGGAGGGTTTTTTGTGCATTTTTGGGGTTAAGAAAATGCAAAGGGTTAGGGTATCTTCTAAGCATTCACCGGTTTTAAAGCAAGGTGATTCTCAATTATCTTTATCCCCAAAATTTAGAGTAGCAGCAATTAAGTCTCAGCTATTTTTATTGCTAAAACTCGTTTTTGTTTAGTTTTTAATTTCTTGTGCATTTTTTGGTTCTTGTAAATTGTTCTTGCAAATTTGAGTGGGGTTTTCATGGAAAAAAATCGAGTCATATGTTAATACCGCGACCATAGTTTGATTATGCTTAACTATCTTTGTCTAATCCTCTTGTATATTATTATTAACTATTATTGTTGAAAAAGAGTGGAAAATGAGGAAAGCAATGAGAACAACTAGCACTATATTATCTTTGTCTAATCCTCTTGTATAATGCCAGATTGTTCTTTTTTGTGTTATTTATAAGTTTGATCTGATCTTCTGTTTGAGAAATTGTTTGTTTAAAGTTTCCTATGATGATAAAATTTTTGTATGATCATAGATGTGCTGGTCAATCATTACTGTTTAACCATTAGGCCCTTTTTCTTAATTATAATGGTGGGTTATAAATAATTTCAGCATTCTTTTCTCTGAACTTTAAATATATGGGTTTGCCATAATTATGAGGACTGGATATTCTAATTTTATGTTGGAAATTTCTACTGAAATGGGTGTATTGTTAGATTGTTGCTTGTATTGTTATCTATGTTACTTGGACTTGGGTATTATTGTCGGATACGTGTCCAAGTGTGAAGTGTCGGATACGTCTAAATGTTCAATTTTATGTCTAAAATTAAGTGTATAAGTGGCATACCGATGTTTGAGGCTCTGAGCATAAGGATCGGACACGGGTAAATGAAGCAAAATACAGAGTTCGAGTAACATAGAGTGTTATTAATGAGTTTAATCTGATATTCTATTTGAGAATTTGTCTTGTGTGGCTAGTTAGATTAAATAAAACTTATGCTTGGTTGATCTCAAATCGTAAAGTTTCCTATGATGATAGGTTATTCACAAGGATTGGTTTTCAGTTTGCTTTTTGTTATATATAGGATGTCATTAAGTGAGTTAAGTATATTCTCCGGCTAATTAAATTTTTTGTTTAACACATTATCCATTTGTTTGTTTGATGTATACTTTTAGTTGTGTAAAGACATAGTATTATTATTACCAAATAAATGTGTGTTACTTCGACGCTTGAAGATGTTTGCACGTCGGATGCACGTCCTAGCTTAATCCAAAATCGTTTAGTTGGAATTAATTTTGGATTTTTTCTAATAAGAATCCAACAAAGGACAATAGATATTTATTTATAATAGATTTGAAGATATTAAACAATTTGAAAATTTTGTTGGAGTGATTTATCATCTATTTGTTAATTGTATGCATATGGAATTTTTTAATCTTACTATTATATAATATGCATAGGATGTCTCAATATATTGATAAGAGTTGGATAAATAAACCAAGAAATTCAGAAGCTTATATGAAGGGGGTTAGTGACTTTATGGAATTTGCAAAGAAAGGGACACAAAATGGTTTTATTAGATGCCCTTGTTGCAAGTGTCAAATTGATAGAAAAAAAATCTTACCACTAGAGGAGGTTGAAAGACACATTTTGTTTAAAGGGTTTTATAAAGAATACAAGGATTGGATATTTCATGGACCTATGACTGTTGCAGAGAATGTGTGTAATCAAATAGGCATTCCATTTATAGCTTCCAATGGATCAGAAAACTTGGGTCAAGATGATATATCGGGATTACTTCGAGATGCTTTTGGGTCAAATATTTTAGGTGGTTCTGAGTTTGGTGGTGAACATAATGATGAGGGGTTAGCTAATGAGACAATAGAGGAACCTAAATTTCAATATGAATCTAATGAATTTCCTACACAACAACCTGATGTGAACTCTTCTTTTGAAGAAGTCAAATTTAGCAAGCTTTATGAAGCTTCCAATGAACCTCTTTATGAAGGTTGTACTTCCTTTTCTAAGCTATCGTTTATCTTGCACCTTTTTCACCTTAAGTGCTTGTTCAAGTGGCCGGATAAATCATTCTCAATGTTGATTGATCTTTTACTTGATGCATTTCCACAAATAAAAAATTTTCCTTCTTCATACTACCAAGCCAAGAAATTGATCATGGATTTAGGTTTGGGATATGAAAAGATCCATGCGTGCCCTAATGATTGTACATTATATTGGAGTGAGATGGCGGGGATGGATTCTTGCCCTAAATGTTCTTGTTCAAGATGGAAGAGTGAAACAGATAAGGGTAAGGTTCCAGCAAAGGTGATGAGATATTTTCCTTTGATACCTAGATTACGAAGGATGTATATGTCATCTAAGATATCTAAGGACATGAGATGGCATGATGAATATAGAAATAATGATGGAGTTCTTAGACACCCAGCTGATGGACAAGCATGGAAGGAATTTGATGTTCGATATCCAGGGTTTTCCAATGATGCTCGTAGTGTTAGACTTGGTCTTGCTAGTGATGGGTTCAATCCTTATCGTCTAATGAACACAACCTATAGTACATGGCCAATAATTTTAATTCCTTATAACTTACCTCCATGGTCGTGTATGAAATCATCTTCATTTATTTTGTCGATGCTCATTCCTGGCAAGGAAGGGCCAGGGAATAATATTGACATTTATATGCGTCCTTTGATACATGAGTTGAATTTGTTGTGGAAAGGTGTCAATGCTTTTGATTCGTACACTAATGAGAATTTCAAACTTCAAGCAGCTTTAATGTGGACAATTAACGACTTTCCAGCTTACGCCATGTTATCAGCATGGAGTACTAAGGGTTATAATGCTTGTCCAGAGTGTAATTACGCAACACCCTCTACTCGAGTCGGAAATAAGATATGTTTCTTAGGACATCGTAAATGGTTACCTAGGGATCATCCTTTTAGATTTCAAACTAGTTTGTTTGATGGGACTGAAGAACATGGTAGTGCTCCTGCACCTATGACTGGCTCTGATGTTTTAAGAGAGCAACAAACTTTAGAGCATGAGTATGGGAAAATTCAGAAGTCATGTAAAAGAAAAAAACGACAATCCATAGGTGATATTGATGTCAATGATCCTAAGATTCTTTGGACTAAGAGGAGTATATTTTTTGACCTTCCTTATTGGGAGCACAATATTCTTCGTCACAACTTAGATGTCATGCATATAGAAAAAAATGTGTGTGATAATCTACTTGGAACTTTGATGAATATGGATGGAAAAAGTAAAGATGATGAATTTGCTCGCATCTTTTTTGAAAATAGAAACGTGAAGCCACATTTTTGGCTACAACGTCATAGTGATAATGAATTCATCATGCCACTCGCACCATATTGTATGACTGGGGTAGGTAAAGAGTCATTTCTACATGTTTTGGCAAGTATTAAGTTTCCTGATGGATATGGCTCAAACCTTTCAAGATGTGTGAACTTGAAAAACAAGAAGCTTATGAATCTTAAGAGTCATGACAACCACATATTAATGCAAGATATCCTTCCAATAGCATTAAAATCATCTCAAGCCTCCACAGTTATTGATCTTGTTGATGATTTATCATTATTTTTTAAGTGTCTTTGTGCCAAGGAAATTGATCCTAATTATCTTGATGCTTTACAATCGAAGATAATCGACGTCTTGTGTCGAATGGAGATTGAATTCCTTCCTCCTTTTTTCACTATCATGGTTCATTTGTTAATTCACCTTGTCAAGGAGGTAAAGCTCGGAGGACCTGTTCACTATAGATGGATGTATCCTATTGAAAGGTATACATAATTTTGACATTGCATTCCTTATTCTTTTTAAAACGTATTACTTTTATTAATAACAATGTTCTCTTTTTGAAAGGTATTTAGCCCATCTCAAAACATTTGTGAGAAATAGAGCTCAGCCAGAAGGTTCTATTGTCGAGGGTTATATTCTTGAGGAAACAATTACCTTTTGCTCAAGGTATTTAGAAGGTGTAGAAACACTCTTCAATCGACCACGTCGCAATGATGATGATAATGAAAATGCATCTAGTTATTTGTTCAATTCTTGTGGTCGGCCAGTTGGGGAGGTGAAAGTGATTAATTTGAACCATAAGAGCAAGATGCAAATACATCGTTATGGTCCCAAGGGTTTACCTCTTGATAAGAGGTTCATGTCTCGAACCATCAAGACTTCAACTAATACTCCAGCACTAGATCCCGCTACTAGATTGGTACCTACAGCTACCAAGAAACATGATCCCAAAGCTTTACCTCTTAATAAGAAGATTATGTCTCGAACCTTAAAGACTTCAATTAATACTCCCGCACAAGATGAGTCTTCAAAGAGCAAAGAGCAAGATGAGCCTTCAAAGAGCAAAGAGCAAGATGAGCCTTCAAAGAGCAAAGATGTTGTTGAAGAGAGATGTAAGGGAAATGAAGATCCAAAAGAGCAAGATGAGCCTTCAAAAGAAATGGAAGTGAAACTTCCCGGGAGAAGAAAACAAGTGTGGAAGCCAGGGGGTAATGTTCATTGGAAGGAGAATATAGATGTGGATCCAGATGAGGTTGTCCAAGTAGAAGGTATACATGAATGATCATAATATGCATATTTCATATGAATTGTGTATTTATTATTAATTGCTTTTTGATTGAGCAGAGATATCAGAGAATGAGCCTCCAAAATTAGGAATAATGGAGGGGACAATAGTTGCTAAGCATGTTTGGTGCTTACCATCAGGAAGAAGGATCATTGTTCATTTCAATGAATATGGTCAACCAATTAGAAGGGGGGGACTTGTACTTGTTCATTTTCTATCTGAATTGTCAAAGGATGGAACCTTTTGTCCACTTGGAGCACTAAATTGGAAGCGTGTTGATGATCATTATAAACAAAGGATTATTAAAACGGTTTGGGTATGCATTTATCTTTCTTTATTATTATAATTTTGTACGAATACTCTTACTATATGCTTATTTGATAAAGGAGATTCTCATGATATATATATAGGATAAATTTGTGTTACCGGTTACAAAAGAGATTCATCGGATGGTATTGTCACATATAAATATGAAGTGGAAGCAATACAAGTGGGAGCTTCAAAAACACTATTATCAGCCTAATGTGTCAAAAGAGAAGATAATTGAGAATATGTCTAAAAATGTGATAAAAGAGCAGTGGGTTAACTTGGTTTCTTACTGGGCTTCAGAAAAGTTCAAGGTATTTGTAAATAGTGTATTATAATAAATTTATCATAAATTTAAGTTTTATTTTTATCAAGTTAGAAACTAATTATTTAACATTGACAGAAACTATCAACACTGGGAAAAAGAGCTCGAAAAATGCATACTCAAGTACACACCACAGGGTCAAAGAGTTATGCTCAATGGAAAATTGAATTTGTAAGTATGAATACAATTGCATTTGAATTTACCAAATTAGAAATGTGGTATTGCGTATATTTGTGGTATTGTATTAAGTTTATTTCTTTGTGGTATTATGTTGATTTTATATAGGCTAAGTTGAATCAAAGAGAACCTAGCGGGTTAGAAATGTGGAAACGCACACACACTACAAAAAGTGGTGGTTATGTTGAGGGTACAAGCACTCAAGAACTCATGGTATATTAAAGTATTGAATCGGAAACACTTATCATTAAAACAATTGTTATTGCATAATTCATTTATATTTTTGTATTGTAATAGGACATTGCCGAAAGTAGGGTTAATGAACGATTACGTGATTCGAAACAACCTCGTGAAGTGATTGAGACAGAAGTTTTTAATGAGATAATGCATCAAGAAGACAAACCTAATAAACGTGTGGTTGGTTATGGTCTTGGGGTTACTAGATCTCACGTGTTTGGTATTGAAGCTCAATTACGAAAAGACAAGATAGGTGATTGTGGTGGTTCTTCAAGTGATGTTATGGGGCTTTAATCCTACCTATTGTCTATTGAGAGAAAAAATGATGAGCTTATGAGAAGAAATGATGAGGTTATGAGACAAAATAATGAGCTTATGAGAAGAAATGATGAAGTTATGAGAAAAAAAGATAAAGAGGTTGAAGAACTAAGAGCTCAAAATCAAAAAATTCTCACTCAACTTGCATTAGTCTTAGATCAACTACAACAAAATCAAAAAACAAGTAAGAATCATTATCAATTTTATCAATTGAATCTTTTCATATTACTTATTAATGCTTATGGTAGAAGCGTAGTTACTAATATTTTCATGTAATGTAAATGTATAATTTTGTTTGCAGTTGGATGATAGATATGATGATGACTAATATAAACTTTTGTATATTCATGGGGAGTTTGGTAAGGTTATCTCATACATTAAAATATTTGTTGGCCTTGAATCACAAAGTGTGTATGTATTTTGGCTAAAGTTTGTGCGTTTGTTTGATTTCTTGCAGATTTTTGCTGCCGATATTTATACTATGACTAACAAATCATTTTTGCGAAGGTCTCGACACTAAAGTAGATGATGCAACATAATGACAACATATTTGGAGGCCTTTAACTTTTGATAAACATTTAACACTATATATTTTGCTCTATTTAACTTCAACGAATGTATATGAATATATATTATGCATTTTGCTATATTGACGAATGTATATGCATGTATGAATATCGAATTCTAATACTTTTGTAGAAATGATTGATTTGGTATCATATTTGTTGGTAATTATGTATGTGTGATGAATTTTATATAGTATGGAAAAGACTAATGCATATTGGTATTGGGATAAGGATAGATAATTATGGCTACGAATAGAAGCGTTTAAAATATGAAGGATTTTCGACACTTTAAAACGTCTAAAATCCCAAAATTATTGTATGGATTGAAGGTGCAATATATGTTTTCGACGCTTTAAAGCGTCTAAAATCTTGAATTGTTTCGACGGTTTAAAGCGTCTAAAATCCAAAGTTTTTTCGACGCTTTAAAACGTCTAAAATCCTGTGTTGTTTCGACGGTATAAAGCGTCTAAAATCCAATGTTTTTTCGACGCTTTAAAGCGTCGAAAATATTACATAAATAATTTATTTTTATGGCGCCAAGTCTTATTTTCTACGGCTAAAAGCGTCGGAAATACATAATGGTTTAGACGACAATAAGCGTCGAAAAACAAGCGTCGAAAATTTTTGACGCCATTTTTTTCGACGCTTTTGTAAGCGTCGAAAAAATATTTTTCGACGCTTTAAAGCGTCGAAAAAACATATGTTTTTCCGTCGAAAAACTCCTTGTTTTTTTGTAGTGGAGTAAAAAAACTATGATCAATTTTTATATAATATTTTAATACTTTATATTTGAATAAGTAAAAATTAATTATCACGTCATATTTGTTGCACCCTGCACCAAATTAAAGGTGTTTTTGCACCCTTTAATTTGCCCAGGCTTGATAGACAAAGTCTAGAACAATGATGAAGGAAAACAACCCAATAACGTATACAAAAATCAATTTCAAGAACACGTTTCTTGGTTTCATGTGTGATGACTGACCCACCAATGGGCTCTCTTGGCGTTTCTGATACGAGACAAATGCAACTTAAGGGATGACTACCTTGTAATGTGCAACTCCTCTTAAATTTTTGTGACTAACAAATTCAAGGGGTTGAATGTGTGACTAACATTCAATCCCAAAACAAAAATGTTTTGAAGAAAAACAACAAATGTGTTTATTTGAAAAAATCTGAAAATCTGCCTTTTACAATGTAATATGTCTCTTATTTATAGGCTAAGAGACTTCCTAAAGGTGGTTAAGGCTTTAAACAAGTAAGCCCAACATAAGGGAAGCATTAAAAATATCACGTGCTAAACATATGCACGTTTTTATGTACAAAAATCACAAAATAACATGCAAAAAAATGACAGCAGTGTTTTTGCGAACAAGGGACCTTCAGCAGCTGTTTTGGAGGTCTTCTTGCGATTTTCTATGGAACTCTTAGGATAATATGGCAAGTTCCAAGTGTAGCGATTCTAAAACTTCCTTTGTTATCTTCTACTTTGATTGGAGTAGCTGTTTGTGAAGCCCACAAGGTGGCCTGGTCGCTCAAAATGCCCGACTGTTCTGACAGCAGAAATGGCGACTGTCCTACCTTCACCTCCATTTCTAGTGGTTCTCTTGTGCTCATTGGAGGTGGTCTTGGGTCTTTGTAGTAGGAACCATGTATAGAGATTCTTGATTTTCTCTTGGTGTCCCTAAAGGTGCTCAGATTAATTCGTGAAGATGCCCGCAAGGTGGGCTGCTCAAACGAAATTCGTGGTGGTTCAATTTGAGTGTTTATTGTTGTTTCTTGGGGTATTTGATGCATGTGTTGATTTCTAAGCTGTGTATCATCACCACCTTGCCCCATATCTTCTTTTCCTACACTTGAACCATGTGTGCTGATAAGTGCAATTATTTGCACTAATCGTTTATATTTTTATGCTCCTTTGCGGTGTTTTGAAGGCGATTCGGGGTCATTTCGTTCGGTTTCACTCTATTTCGGTGTCTCATGGTCTAAGTATGGGAAAACGGGTGAATTATGGTATTTCGAGTTGTTTTTGTGGGTGTTCGGTGCTAATCTTGTATACATTGCTCAAAGAACGTGTCAAGCTATCAATTTTGTCAAGCCATGAAGAGTAAAAGAGCAAAAGAGTTGAAAAGTGTTGTTAATGCAAAAGTTTTGAGGTGAAATTTGATACATGTCTACTATTTTGGCCATAACTTTTGATAGAAAGATCACATTGATGCAAGGTTTGCAGCATTGGAAAATAGACTTCAAGTGCTTTCCAACGGTATATTATTCGTCCGATTCCGACAACCGAGCAAGAAATGACGAACGTTTGAAGTTTGCTGAAGCTGTCAGCCCAATTCGCCGACTCGGCTTCCGGGGCTTGGAAGGCAACGCCGAGTCGACTTTAGTCTTCTGTTTTTTCCGCACACTATTTCTGATTTATTTTCTTTTATCTTTTTTTTAATTAGTTTCTTAGGGTTTATTAGTAGGTAATTAGAGACACATTAGAGGAAGGATTCTAAGCCTCCTTGAGAGAGCATGAGGGAGGGAGATTGAAACCCTCTTCTTCTTCCTCCTTCCTCCTTAATCTTTCTCCATTAAAGACCATTTTTATTCCTTGTAAGCTTTTAATTTCTTGTCTTTCTTATTAGTAGTTTAATCTTTCTTTATCAATTTTGTATTAGTTTAATCTTCCTTTGTCAAACTTTAATTAATTTCTTAGAAGTTGTTATTCCTTAAAAGTAGTTTGTTCTTCATTGTTGTTATTTGAATTATTTGTGGTTTCATTTGGTTTTTAATCATTGATTTTCTTACTTTGTCATTTAATTCATTGTTAGTCATGTCTAATATTATCTTAGGGTTTATTTTAATTGCATTCACCATGATTAGTGAGTAGATCCATTTTCTAGGGTTAGGGTTTGAACCCATTAGTTAAGTATGAATTGATTCTTAGATGTGTCTATGAAACTATGGATTAAAATGATTAAATTGTGCTAATTAACCCTAAATTAAATATGCTCTGTCGAACCATTCAATAGAACTAGCGTGTGAGATTGGGATCGCCTTTGCTTTAGGGTAAACTTTAGTTATATTCTTATTAATTCGTTCAATAAAATTAACGTGTGAGAATTGAACTAATAGGGTCTAAATCCAATAGTTAATCAACAGAGCGAGAGTTTGAGATTAACAAGATCAAATTTAATCACACAATTAATCCTACACTTCATAGACACTAATGAGAATTGGATCATGCAAGACTTTAGGGGATGCCCGACACCCTAGATTTCATCATCATATAGCTTATATCCATTTTAATTATTGCATTCTTAGTTGTTAGCTTACAATCAATCAATCCTTTTTGTCCCTAAGCAATATAATCAATCGAAATTACCAAGTTTTTTGTCCTAGCTTCCTTGTGTTCGACCCGCGACTACACGTTAAAATTTGCACATCATGTGCCATGCATATTTGGTTCACACCCAAACTTGGTTTTTGATATAATTATTGCCCAAAAATGATTTTAGGATTGATCATAAATTAACTACGACACGTAATGAGACTATTAATTAATTTATGGCTCGGGGTAGATTTAAAACAAAAATAAGAGGTTAAGATTTTAATTTGTGAAGTGTTTTGTGTTCATGCATCGTGCTATTAAGGTTCACTTTGACGCACGATACCTTTGTAACTGGTTATTAAGAGTGTATTTATGTCATGATGTGATGTTGTATATTACCTAAGGTTTAAACACCAAACATAATTTGAAAGCGGTTTAACTTGGCAATTAATCATTTGTGAAGGGTGAAACTGTATGCAGGGGACCCTAATGGAATTAATCAATTAGAGAAACCCCAACTAACCCAGTTGAGAAAGAACCTTTGGAAAAGAAAGAACCTTTAGAAGAGGTAGAACCATGGAATTGGAAGAACTTGTCAAACCGAAAGAACGTAAGTTAGTTCTAAAACCTGTGGAGTAGGAGTTCGAATCCAAACCCTCATTGGAAGGACACATCAACCTCGTTTTGTAGAATCACACTCTTTTTGAGGAAAAAGGGATGGAAGAAGTGGAAGTCCTTTCCTCGTGATAAATAGTCGAGAGGCATCGGAGAATGGAAGACTGAAGTGGAGAGTGATATTCAAATGTGGAGACCATTTAGATTTATTGAAGTCTTAAGTGGAGAGGAAGAAGAAGATTGGGTGTTTGACTATGAGATGTATGGTTACGGGTGTGAGTTTGCTAAGAGCTGGTATGACATAGAGGACCCCGGGGAGGACCCAGAAGAAGCACCATCGACAAACCAAAAGTTTTGGGGTGAAGATAGTAAAATGGAACAAGCAACTTTAGATTCAAGCAATAATTCTGGAGGAGATACGGACGATGACGACTTCAGCCAATCAGACTGCGATGAGCGTTCAGACACAAGAGACGTTAAGCGCTAATTTTTTTTGTTAGTTGTTATTTTGTTATTTCCAGTTGTTTTCTTTTTAAAAATAATGTAAACCTTCAAGTTTTTAGATTTTATCTTTTAAAATATTTTGTATATGCATTTTTAAATGAGGAGAACTAGTGAAATTTTATAAAAGTATTATGGTTTTGTTTTCGTCTCAAATGTTCAAAGCTTTATACATTAAATGAATTTTGTTGTGTTAGTTTGGGCTTGAGCCAATAATTGATTGTATCTTTCGTGCGTTCCAATGTTTATAAGTGTAGAAAAATAATGAAAGCACTATTCCTAAGCACGGATCTTAGAAAGTATACTTATAGTTACTTTATTTTCATGTGCAAAAGATGCCTCCAATTTTTAGAATAAGATTAACTAGGAATGATACCAAACGTACTTTAAGGAATTTGGTTAATGCTAATAAGTGTAGCATTTACACTTGTTGAACCTTAATTTTTTGTTTATCGAGAACTTTTTAAGTATTTTAAAGTTGAATGCGATCGTGATTGGCTAATTTGACTTCGAGCTAAGCTTATCTTGGATTTTATCGAAACTAAAATACCTGCTCTAACCATTTCTTTTGTGATCTAACCATTTCTTTTGTGTGTGCCTTCAAATTTCATGATTTATATATAATGAATTTCAGTTTCATACAAGGGGAAGTTACCAAGAAGTTTGGTAGGATTTTAATTTTCATTTAGATAGGTTATTAGTTATCAATTTATTTGGGAAGTTATAATATTTTAGAGTTAGGCATTATAGTTAGCATGGATAATCTTTAGTTGTTTAGTTTTTAGAATCCTAGCATTTTTTTTTTTGGTTTTTGTTAATTTTCTTATTCTAGCTTTTAAGTTTAATGAGTATTTTAGTTTCTTTTTATGTATTTTCAATCTTTGAATCACTTTACATTATTAAAGTTTTCCATTTGTAAGTTTATGGAATTTGTTCTTCATCAAGTCCTATTGTTAGTGTGTTTTTATGGTTCTCAAATCTTAATAATGTTGAATATTACTCCCTCCTATTCATTCAATGTGTCCCTTTTGACTTTTCACCATTTTTTGGTGGTCAAAAGGGACCATATGTGAAAAAGAAAAATGTAGAATTTAAAATTTTAGTAAGGGTAAAGTGGGGTTAGCAGGAGTAAAGGAAATGAGACGCCTAAGGTGAATAGGAGGGAGTATTGTTTAATTTAGTTTGTCTAATCATGAACATGATTAGTGAGCAGTTTCCTTTCCACGGCTTAGTATGAAAACTAATATATGCATATGAATTAGTTTATTGAGAAATTTGTTGGTTGTTGTTGTCTAAGGATGATCGAATATGTTTTAAACCCCTTAAGTTAAAGTCTTTTATGCTTTTCACAATACAAAATACGAAAGTTGAGGTATAATTGTATATTAGTCTTAAGTGCAAAAGTTATATACTTTTATCACCATTCGAAAGTACAAAAGTTGAGAGTTGGTAGTTAATTGGTCTTGTTAATGGTTGAACTAATCAAAAGTACAAAAGTTGAGATTAAGAAAGAACGTTATTCAATCCATGATTAGTTGTCCCGAAATGAAACAGTTAACTCTTCACCCAAAACCTAAAAAACATAAGCAACATTGAAATGTAGTTTAGTTTGAAATTCTTCGTTATTCAATTGTTCAAAAGCAATTGGTTAACTAAATCATTCTCTAAACAAAGTCTCCTTGTGGTTCGACCCGTAACTGTGCTACGACAGCCGTGCACTTGCGGTAATCAAATAAAACTTCTAATAAGGTTTTGGCGCCGTTACCGGGGAGGCGACGTTCATAGTTCATTTAAATTTGATTAATTGCTTCGTTACTTGGTTTCGATTTCTTCTTTTACTTTGTTCATAGTTACACTTGATCTGTTGTGAATGCACGAGAGATCTCATGGAACATTGGATTTCCAATTCTACGCAAGCACCGAATTTGTCCTGAGACATCTCCGAGCAAAAAAGAGAAGAAGAGAAGCCAATATTTTGAGGGTCCCAATTATTGATCTATCACCCTTAGAATTACCATCTACATGATCACCTAAACTATCCACCCTTACATCACAAACCATTGCCAACGTTCCACCACAGCTATGATGAAGTAGATTACTCCGAAATATTCTCTCTAGTTGCAAAGATTAATACGATTTGAGTTTTATTCTCAGTCGCTGTAAATAGAGATTGGCTCTTGCAACGATTCCATGTTAAAAATTCATTCTTACATGGGAAGATAGAAGAGGAAGTATATATTAAAGCTTCTCCTAGTTTTTCAAATAGTTACAAAGAAGGGGAAGGATACAAGTTGAGTAAGACTCTCTATGGTCTAAAACAGTTTCCTAGAGCATGGTTTGGGAGATTTACTACAGCTATGATGAAGTTTGGATAAAAACAGAGTAACATGGATCACACTTTGTTCCTTAAGTGGACGAATAGTCATATTATGCAGTTAGGGTAGTAAGTCGTTTTATGCATAAACCAAAGATACAACATATAATGGCAGTAGTAAGGATTTTGAGGTATTCAAAGGGATTTAGTGGCAGAGGTATTATGTTCGGTAAAAATTCATTTGGATCTTTTGGGTTATACAAATGCAGATTGGGCAGGAGATAAAGATGATAGAAACTCCACCTTTGAATACTTCACTTTAGTTGGAGGAAACTTGGTCACTTGGAAGCGGAAGCAACAGAAAGTAGTGGCCTTGTCGAGTGCTGAGGCAGATTTTTGTGGTATTGCAAATGGAATCACCGAGATTATATGGTTAAAGAAGCTCTTGAGTAAGCTACGTGTTCCAATAAATAAAACTTGCAAAACTTTTTCGTGCTAATAAATCAACAATCAGCATATAATCTGGAAATCCAGTATAGCACGATCCCACTAAACATGTTGAGAACGATAGATATTTTATCAAGGAAAAGTTGGAAAAGAAGATCATTAGCCTTTGGTTTGTCATATCAAAGGATCAGTTTGCTCATATACTTACTAAAGCAGTTTATTCTAAGACTTTCGAGCAAACCTTATACAAGTTAGGTATTGGAGATCCGAAGACCTCACTTGAGGGGGGAGTGTAGAGTAGTGAATATTCTTAGTATATTTCAGCATAACTAGTGTGATTGTAATATTTGTAATTATTGTTGTTTCCTTAATTACTTTTCTAAAGCATGTATTTATAGGGGATTCTTGCAATCATTTTACTTAATACAAAAATTCTATTCCAACCCTAAACACTGTCTTTAATTAACCCTTTATTTTCACATTATTATTATATTCATTACTTGGAATTTTCACAAATATTAAGTCAAGAAATCATCATCATCATCATTATCATCATCATTATCATACCCAGTGTATCCCGTTCATAGACAATCTATGTTTAGGGTCTGGGGAGGGAAGATAGATGCTTCTCATACCCATAAGGAGAGGGCGGTCAAAAGAGTCCTCCGGCTCAAGAAGGGTCTTCAAAGAGAGGAACCTGCAAAAACAACCGAGATCCTGCATCTTACATCTTACAAAGCATAGAAATTAACAAACCGACAGTAAAGTACGTGACATATACAACAAAAAGAAAACGTACAGATAACTAAAAAAATGCTAATGGTAAGAGAGGTGGTAAAGAGCAATGATGAAAGGCAAAGAATAGTAACAAACAAGTCTAGAAATCTAGGACGTGAATAAGGCGCCGCTAAGAAATTGTTGGAAATGTAGACCTATTAAAGGTGTTCTCAAAATCTTCGTATTTGAGAAATGTATTTAGAGTTGTGTTTAGCATGTGTTTGATATGGAAATGTATGGTGTGACACTAACTTCTCGTTGCATTAAGAAAAGTTATTTCCGACTATCCCAAATGTAAATAGACGGGACTTTCCTAAGGTTAACACACCCACCATTAGTAATGTACACTCACTACTAAAGGTGTGGAGCAAATACTACTCTTGCACAAGTGAATAAAAAAAGAGCTTAAATTGAGAATTGTGTGTTTCTAAAAGGATGAAACACCCACTATATAAAGGCACTTCCCAATGGTTATATTTCAACCTCATTAATATTTTTTTTTTTTGGCAAATAAAAACCTTTTTCATTTACCAGAAAAACACCAATACATCAAAGTCAGGGAACTCGGAAAAGCCTAATTGCATCAGTGTGGAACCGAGGCCCACCTTCGAGGAAGGGTTTCCCCGGCCCACTCTTCATGTGCATACGGGAAAAAACCGAGACCACAAAAAGCTATACAAATAGCAAAATAAATACAACTATAATATGTAATCAAGACAGCACCAATGCTGAAGCAGCAGCTAGACAGCCCCATGTAAAAGTTGAGCAACAGCATGCAGCAAACCAATATCTACAATAGCCTCTGAAGCTAAGCATGCATGAATGCACAAAGTCATCCTAGAAAACAGCACAAAGCAAGTAGGAGGCAGCAACCTTTTTAATGATCCCCTAAACCAGCATCAAAATGATTGGAATGCAGCAGCACATGGAGCGGAAGCCAGCAGACCACAAATCAGATCAGCAGCAAGCAGTAGCATTCCAGGCTAGCATCAAGTGAATCAACTCATCTCAGCAGTCAGTAGGATCAGTGCAGCCCAGAACAACACACTCATGAGCATTCAACAGCCTAATCAATCCCATAGGTCATCACCATAACATAACAGACTTCAAGCAACATCAAGCCAACAGAACAACGAAACACAACAGCTCAACAGATCAAGGAGGAGCTTCCAACAGACCACAACAAACAACCAGCAGCTATAGATCAACAAATTGCACTAGGCATTGAGCATCATATGCTATTACCTAATCAAAGGCAGACAACAACTTTCATATCTAGGCTTATAACGAATTCAACAACACCAATCAGGACATCACCCTAGCCTCATCAGTAGGCATAACAACCAGCATAGAGCCAAAACAGCTACAAATTAAGCCAGAGATCAGCAGTTGCTACATCACATCAGACAGCATCCAAATCAGAGCAGCTTAATATAAAATTAATCTTAGTCAAAGAGAATAAATGTATTTTAATATAAAATTAAAACTCTCCATGAATGAAAATATAGTTGTTCGAGAAAGCTTTAAATGACCATTTATCCAACAATCCCCCACAAATGTCATTTAAAGAAAAATACTTGTGCAAGAGAAGACTTTGGCACATAACAACTAAGTGGACTAAGCCTAGAACTTGTTGTTTAGTCAAATGAGGCAACAATCCACAAGTTCTTGTGAGTGAACTAAGTCTTGACCTCAAAGAACTCTTGATCAAACAAGTGAACTAAGTCTTGAACTAGTAAGATTTGAATTGAGACCCTCAAACCACTTGCTTTACCTAGAGAGACACTAACTCCGCTTAAGTTATATGGTGCATTTTTATGGCCTATGCACCTACCTTGTTTTCATGAGCGCTCTAGTGGAATATTAGCCCGAAATTCCACATAGGAGGTGGCCAACCCCCGCACTCACATAGGTGGATCGTCATAAGTAGCACACCACAAAGTACTGCAAGATCCATTAAGAGCCTAATGACTCATCCCTCAAATATAGAGCAATGCCAAAAAAAATGCTATAGGGATAGTTGAAATGCATGCTCATTCACATTTGGGCTTTAGCATTATCCTCCTCGAGAGATCAAGAACCACTTATCTTGATAATTCTTTTGAAAAAGGTATGTATGGTATTCACATTACCTATTTAAGGACTTTTCCCCCATACGGGAATCATGGTATTCTTTTTCCTCATGAAGAGAATCATATCAAGAACCACTTATCTTGCTATACTTTTAATAAGGTAATGAATGGTACTACCCCCATTCAGGATTTTATATCACAATATCATACTTATCACAAAAGAAACATCATCAAACAAATTTATACAATTACCTCAAGTAACATATAGTTTGTGCTCACAACTTAAGTATGATATTCAAAATAATAAAAATACATAAGTATTCCAAACTCTTCATGGTTATAAAAAAACAACTCATTCATCTAGAAAACAACTTGAACACTTAAAGCCTAAACTTAAATTAGGCACCACCTTTAAGTCATTTGCATAGTTTAAATAACCATTTATCCCTTTTCATATTTGTTCAACACAACACAATAAGTCACACAATCTATTTTGAATACCTTGCAGCTCTTCAAATATAGTAACAAATATTCATATAATCAAACAAGTGACTTAATCAAAAGTATGAACAAAATCATAGAGGAACACATCAATTACCAAAGATTTTTACAAGTTCTTCAAACCCAAAGTAGTTCCTAAAACTTCTTCCCTATTATTAAAATAATTTTATTAATAATATTTTCAGGAAATACAAGGAACATCATATACTTAAAAAGGCTTAAGAAAACAACAATTAATAACCTTTAGTAAATACTTTTAAAGAATTTCATCAAAAATACTCAAACAAATATTATTTTGGCAAGAGAATATTTATAATACCCCCACATTCAAGGAGTTCAATCATACTTTAAGAAGACTACATAATGCTCACTAAGGGATAAATTCCACAATTTTAATCCCTAGATTTACTGTCCTTATCTTCAAAAAGTGTTTACATCGTTTAAAAGTCACAATGTTTACAACTCCAAAAATTTTGTGAATCACTTTAAAAGTTAAATAATCACCACATTTTTAACTAATAAATATTCATACATGACAATCAAGCTATAAAAGTTTTAAACCACATATTCAAAACCTTACGAAACTTGATAATTTCAATCCACATGACAAGATAATAATGTTTATAAACTTTTACTATCAAGTCTTTATACATCAAGAAATAAATTAGGGAAATTATCATTGGTGCCCCTGAGGTATGCGTTATTATCAATGGCGTATAAACTTATTTTTTTATTCCAATGGCACCCCTGAGGTTTAATGGTAATAACAACCGTGAACTTTTGTACTTTTTCCGTTAACTAACCGTTAACTTTGATTTTATTATATATGGAAATTATCATTGGTGCCCCTGAGGTTTAAGGGAAATTATCATTGGTACCCCTGAGGTATGCGTTTTTATTTCAAACTTAACGGTTAGTTAACGGAAAAAGTACAAAAGTGTCACGGTTGTTATTACCATTAAACCTTAGGGGTGCCATTAGAATAAAAAAATAAGTTTATACACCATTGATAAAAACGCATACCTCAGGGGCATCAATGATAATTTCCCAATAAATTATTTAGAATGCAACTCTCTTTCAGAAGTCTCTTAACCATAACAATGAGTAAACTCAACCATATCAAAAAATGTATGAATTTTCACTCAATAAATTAATTTCTGAACGAGACAATGTAGGAGTTATAGTGTACACATTTTCCACTTAACCACCAAAGTAGGTATAATTCATTTTTCATGAGTCAAACCACTTGCAAGACTAATTCAGTTATATACCATTGTACCTTATGCACAGTAATTTATCAACTCATGAAAATAATCCTTTAATCCTATATATTTAGTATATGGACATACATTAAAAAATCATGTAAATTTACCCTAGTAGTAAATAATACAAATTACAATCCCCACATACACAATATATTAGACATAGGGGTGTTCATTACCGGGTACCCGGCTAAACGGGTACCCGGAAAGCCGGGTACCTGATTAGCCGAGTACCTTTTTTTGCGGCCCGTGTCCCGGCCCATTTAATGCGGGTACCCAGTTAGCGGGTACCCGGATAAAACGGGTCGGGACACCGGATACCCGGTTATTATTTTTGATTATTTTTCAGATTTAATTACAATTTTTAAGATCGAATTCCGGACATATTTTAGGCTACATTTAAGCAGAATTTTTGAAGAAGAGGATTAGAATTTAGAGGATGAATTGGAAACGGCCCATAAATTTTTGAAAGTGAAAGACTCGGAAATTTTGATTGTGATGAATTGATTTCATCATCTTTACTCAAGCTCATAACCTGAATGTCTGGACCAAATTTATTACAAAGTTAACCGGGTAATTAGCGGGTACCCGGATCAAAGCCCATGACCCGACCCGGTTAAGGCGGGTCGGGTACCCAACCCACAATTTTCAATTTGTTTTAATTTTTGACCCGCCGTTTATGAGGCGGGTCAGCGAGTCGGCGGGTCGGATCGTGTAATTTTAAACACCTCTAATTAGACATTTCAAAAGGAAAAGTTGGTACTCATGTATTATGATTAACACCACTCAGTTAATTTATGACTAACTTTCAATAACAAGAATATTCTTTACAATTCACTTAAAATAAGAAGATTTTAACACTAGTTGTTTGGAAGAAACTAATCAATATTTATGTCATAAATAATCATGCAATTTTTAATGAGTCTCTACTACTTATATTCATGAACACATACACCATCAAAAAATTAAAGGAGCTAATTAAGAATTAACAAACCACCACTTTAAGGTTTGGAATTTACAACAACGTACTTAATACCCAATAAAAATAATAAGATGACTTGATAGTTAGCAACTTTATTTCGTCATGAAATAATCCTCATCATTAAGATTTAAAAACAACTTTTAACTCTTACACCATAAAAGCATGATTAAAACTCAATTTAATTAGTCATAAAAAACTAGCCGTTAATATAGCCGTTGTAAACTAGCCGTTATGAGCTAATTAATACTTATAATTATCCATCATTTAATTAATCATCAAAGAGGTTCACGTGATAAAACTATCATAACAAAATGACCAAATAAATAATTACCCTCTTAAAAGTAATTTTAACACTCATCTTAAAATTAGTCATGATAACGGTTATATAATAAAACTAGTATCGAAACTCGTGCAATGCACGAATTTTTGAATATGAAATAGTATATAATAATACTCCCTCCGTTCCAGTTTACTTGTCCCATTTCCTTTTTTGGCAATTCCTCATTACTTGTCCCATTTCTTTTTTTGGCTATCCTTTTTTACCTAAATACCCCCACTTTTTCAATTCCCAATACTCCACTACCACTTTTACAATTAATTTAATCAATTAAAATACCCAACTACCACTTTTTCCAATGGACCCCACTATTACCTTAATATCCGTGTTTGGTCAAATGGGACAAGTAAACTGGACCGGAGGGAGTATAACCTAAAAGAATAATGCAAATCTATATTATTGTAATGAAATTTATCGAACAAATTACTTTTTAAACGCAAAAGTTAATACTAATATTTTTTAAAAAATTGTTTATTACATCACTTTTTCATTTAATTAAATTTATCAAATTCTAGGTAGGTATGCACAATTGCTATAATGAAATATGTAAATACTTGACCTAATTTAGCTTCAATTTATACAAATCAGACTCTTAATTAAATAAATATTTTCATGTAATCAACTATCATCTATTAAAATAATTTTATTTGTCAAAGCTTCCTAAGGTTTACATTTGTCATTTTCAACATTTTTATTAGTATGTATATGATTTATACAAATCAAATTCTAAATTAGGTAAATATTGTCTGGTAATCAACCATTATTCATTAAAATAATTATATTGGTGAAGGCTCCTTAAAGTTGACATTTGTTATTTTTCAGCATTTTTATTAGTATAATTAAAATAATTCTATTGATGAAGGCTCCCTAAGGTTGAGATTTGTAATTTTTCAGCATTTTTATTAGTAAGCTAGTATAGCTCAATTTTTTTATCTTTCTTTTTGTTAATCAATAATTATCTAATATAGCTCAATTTAAGTTATCTGTTTTAAAAATGAAAAGTTATTCAATTTAATTAATTTTTTAGAGTCTAAAAAAGACATGTTGATCAACTCTATTTGCCAAGTTAGTCGATCTCAAAAACTGAAATCCAATCAAAAAAATTCACATGGTAAGTGTCAGAATGAAGACACTTGGCATTTTACATTCTTTTTAGTATATGTTATGATTATGATGCTATCACTCTTTTCCAAATTCATGATCAAGTTGTAAATCACATTCAATTCAACATTTTAATAGCATGAGCATCTTTTGACTAATTTTAAATGACATTAAATGGCTACATATTAGTCACAAAATTAAAATGAATAATAATATACTCCACATAATAAAATAATTTGAGTAGTTCATTCAAAATAATGACTACATAAATTTCATTACACATAATTCCCACATAGGGTGGGCAAGGGTCCAAGACCCTATTCGGACCCTATTGGACCCTACTCTTTTTTAAGGGTAAGGGTCTATTTTTTTTGGACCCTAAGGGTTCGGGTCCAGGTCCGGGTGTAAAAAATATTATAAGGGTCCAGGTCCGGGTAGACCCTGTTTGGACCCTTGGACTAACCAACTCAACCAAAAGCTTAAGCTAATGGTTTAGGCTCCAGGATATGTTATATACTCTACCACGCCCCCTTACACGAGACCCCTTTGGGCTAGAAGTGTGGATGCAGTACATGCTCTTCTCATACATGACGCTAAATTTTTCACTTTAAATGAGGGATGATTGAGATTCGAACTTGTGACCTCCTATCACCCTTGCTCTTATACCATGTCAAAGAGCCAACTCAACCAAAAGCTTAAGCTGATGGTTGAGGCTCCAAAATATGTTATATACTCTAACATAGACCCTTTCTGATTTAGATTTTTTTTTTTTTTTTAGTTTTTTTAAATTTTTAGTTTTTTTATAAATATTGGAGAGTATTTAAGGTCTTATAGCTTCATAAGGAACACCGGGTCAAAATTTGACGGGAAACGGAGCACAAATGGCCTTCGATCGGATCGACGCAACAATTGATGCGAATGTAACTTCTCTCTGCCTCGCACAATCTGTTTTGTGCGTGAATATGTTTGTTTTCACATAATGTAGTTGCTGCCCTATTTTCTTAGTTTTAAAGTTTTCCTTTTTTTCTTTTATTATTATGTTATTATTATTAATATTACACCATAATATTTTAAAGTCTATACTTAAAATATTAATTGGTCTCTTCCTCCAAGTGGGAGGGAATAACCCAACACTTCTAATTATTACTCCGTCCATCTCCTAATTTTTGTTTTCCTAATGATCTACGGATTTTAGGAACGTAGACCCTAAGAGTCAAAAAAGGGTTCAGATTAGGGTCCATATTAGGGTTTATTTTTTAGACCCTTTAATCTCACTCAAGAAAAAAAGACTTTTTAGGGTATGATTTTAGACCCTAAGGGTCCGAGTCCAGACCCTTAGGGTCTGGGTCTGGGTCCAATTTTTTAGACCCTTAATATCAGTGTCCGGGTCTGGACCCTACCCTTAATATCAGTGTCCGGGTCTGGACCCATACCCTTAAATGCCCATCCCTATTCCCACATAGACTTAATCAAAATAGGAGTTCTCACAAATAGTCATATACTAACATTATGTTAAAATAACATAATTATACTTTCAAAAGTTAACATCGAATAATCAACTTTTTAACATGCACTTTTTTGAAACAACTATTTAATATATTCATAATATACCAACCATTTATTTGGTAACACACATGATAATCATGAACATAAAACACAAATCACTTGGTGATACACATAAACATGAATTAAGAGCAATAATCTATAATTTAAATTGCAAAATAAATTATAACCGCTTAATATTATGTAAAGATATACTCATCAAAAAATCAAATTGCATGTGATGACATTCACCGAGATGAATACTCACAATAAAATATATAATCAATATCAAATTGATTAATACAATTCAAATAACTTATAAAAATGTATAAGTTTAGGACTTACCTTCTTTGCCATCACCTTTTAATCTCATAATCAAATTAAAGAGCAAATCTAAAACTTCAAATACTACATTTTCTTTGATCAAATTATAAGAGAATGATACCCATGTTGTAAATCATGAAGTCCATATAATGTGATATTTGAAATCCCTCTTGATCTCTAGCATATATCATCCACACATACATTATATACTAACCAATGCAACATTATTGCTCTCCATCTAATATCTCAAAAAGTTTAAGAGAAGTTGACCATAATTATCACAAAAACATGCAATGTTACCGTCAACAAAGTAACATAATAAATTGCACCAATTTATCTTTCCTCTTTGCACATTACTCAAATTATATACTAAATTTGCCATAAAATAATCACAACTTTCTTAAATTATTTGAAATATAAACCTATTAAAGGTTTTCTCAAAATCTTCTTATAGCTACAATCAACGACACATATTAGTAATAATAATATAAATAACATTAGTATTTGAGAAATGTATTTAGAGTTGTGTTTAGCATGTGTTTGATATGGAAATGTATGGTGTAACACGAACTTGTAGTTGCGTTAAGAAAGTTATTTCCCGACTACCCCAAGTGTAAGTAGATGAGACTTTCCCAAGATTAACACATCCGCCATTAGCAATGTACACTCATTACTAAAGGTGTGGAGCAAATACTACTCTTGCACAAGTGAATAAAAAAGGTATTAAATTGAGAATTGTGTGTCTCTAAAAGGATGAAACACCCACTATATAGGCACTTCCCACCGGTCATATTTCAACCTCATTAACCTTAGTCAAAGAGAATAAATGTATTTTAATTTAAAATTGAAACAGTCTATGAATGAAAAAAATAGTTATTCGAGAAAGCTTTAAATGACCATTTATCCAACAGATTTGTGTCAAGAAATAAAACATAATAAAATGTGTCTACTTCTACAAATTACGTTGAGACTATAATAATTAAAAAAAAAAGTTTCCACACACATAAATTAAGGAAAGGACCACCACAAATAGAAAGTGTACATATAAATTTAAGAAAGACTATAATAAAAAGATATCTATATCTGTAAAAAAATCATTACTTAAAATGAAAATGAGACAATTACAAATGAAAATACCAAAAAGAAAAATAAGACATTTGCTTAAATTGGAGCGAGTAATATCCAATTCTATTATGTCTATGGTAGAAAATATTGCATAAAAAAGCAAAAAAAAATCCCCAACATATAATATTATTTCACTACTGAGTAGTTACATTTTTAATTAGTTTTCTAGTTAACTTTTTGTATAAATTATTGAGTTATATCTCATTATCCAATAACTTATCTTCATATTAAACAAACAAAAACAATTTGTCATGTAAAACCTACCCCAAATGTGAGGAAAATCAAAAAAAGTAGAAAATGATTGCATACTTTTCATCATGAATTCATGATCAGCTTTATTATATTATTTTTGTTAATGTTCTTGCAATAAAAGATATAAATTTCGTAACTAGGAGTATCCATCTTAGTGCTTCACTTTACAGATGTTATTAGGTTAAATACTCTTTAATTAGTTCGTAACTATGTAGAGCAATAAAAGTAATGAGCATTTTAGACCCTTTTTCAAATTGAATTTCATGCATTGATTAAGGCACTGTTTATTTTTTATAAATTTCTAAAATTAGAGTTTTTTATAATTAAAAAATAAAAATACTTTCTTAAATTATAATAAAATTCAACACAATTTTAATTTCAAGTACCAAAATTAAATAAAAGCTTAACATAATTTCTAATTTTTGTTTGGCAAAATAAATTTTATAAAATGCCAAAAATAAGCCAAAGCTTTACATCCTTGTATCAAAAGTTTTAGGGGCCACCACCCAACCTAAGCTCTAAGGGGCTAGAACAAGCACCTCATCATACCCTAGGCATGAGACGGCACCTTAAAAGTATAGCTATCATCTAGTCTATATGAAAGATAACAATCCTAAACAAGTTCCTATTACAAAGATCATCTAGATCAAACATTACAATGCCACCATCAGGATCCCATATCAAGAAAACCAACAGCGCATGGTAATACAAGCAATCCAATTTGTCGAAGAGTCGAAACACTTGATAACAGACGGCAACATTGGTACTAGATGGAAGCAGCTTTAGCACGGGAGGTGTATCTTTACACGTCTAGGAAGACACCTCCCAATCACGCCAAACAAAGAACCCAAAGAACAATAGCAATTTCAAAGGTGTAAGGCACACCATCAGTAGCCTAGCCCCATAACACAATATAGACAATTTCAAAACCTACCAGTTATATAAATCAGCTGCCTCATGCGCCACCATTATGGGTGGTGTTTTAAATCAGAGGGAAAGGGGAAATGTTCGAGTTGAATGGAGACGACAACACCAATGAGCGCAAAAAAAATTCCCTTACTTTCCTACAAAAACAACCAAACCCTATTCGCATCAAGAAAAACCCGAATTAGGGTTTTGTCCCTGATAGGGTAGAGAGAAGGAATAGCAACCAAAATTACTACCCTCTAAAGACGTTATAGCATTTGTAGTTCATATGAGATGCCTAGACCGCCCACTTTAGGGGCTAACATCGACCATCAACAAATCGCATACCAAGCCTGGAAATGGGTCAGGAGGACAATTCAAACTCAAGCAAAGGAATAGAGGAGAGATACCTCAAATTTGCTCCACATACCATTAATAGGAGGTGTGCAATTACATGAACCATACAAAACGATAGTTGATACAAATCGAACCTGACTTCAATTTCAAGATCGTCAACAATAGAACCATCTATTGATTTAGATCTGCTAAGTTGACACCCAAATACTAGCACGCCGGAAACTCGATTATCTCGGTGGTCGACCCCGCCGCCTGCCTGCCATGGCAAGGCACATTGAGTCACTCAGCAGAGGAAGGTTTAGAGAGAGAGGAGAGAGATATAATTTCTAATTTTATTAATAATAAATTTATTAAAATAACTTAAATTAAGTTGTGAAAATTTAAATTTCATATCTCTAATGTTAGAATGGAAGACAAAAAATAGTAATAGATTGAACTAGTAATAAAAACTATAAAATTTTGAAGGGTAGAATAATTATAAAGTAAAGGAAAATTTGATTTTAAACATACGAACTTTGCCTCATTCGCTTTTAAACATTCGAACTTTCGATTAATATTTAGAGGCATGAACTTTGGGGGTCATCCGCCAAAAAAGATATAGCAGGTTTTGGTAACATGTTGTTCCAGGTTAACATCTTCATCACCTTATTCAAGCTCCCATCAATGGCTTCTCATCTACATCTTCAACTTCATCTTCATCTTATTCACCATTTCATCAACCCAAACATCTTCATCTATGTTATTTGTACTAATTTTTGGAAAATTAGTACCAAAATCAACCAAAAATCAACCCAAAAAAAAACCCAGAAATTAGTACAAACCCAAATGAAGATGTTTGGCAGTGAGAGATCCGAATTTCATGGAGTTCAAGAAGAAGACAAAGCCATTACTATCAACATCATCCTCCTTACTCTAACCATTAGAAGACCATAAATTTGAAGAGTTCATGTGATAAAAAAATAAGAAAAACGAAAAAAAATTCTATATAAAATTAGGGTTTAATTGAAGAAACCTTGAGAACTCAAATGAAGAAGGATCCATCGAGCAATTACCAAAATTAATGATTCCATCGAGCAATTAATGATTCCATCAAGCAATTACCCAGAAATACCAAATGGAGAAGGAATCAGCAAGATTTAATTCATGAGTTCAATAACCCAGAAATATCAAATCCAAAAATACCATTAAAAAGTTATACCCATTTTAGAGCAATTACACATAGAAATACCCTCTAAAAATTACCCAGAAAATACCAATTTAGGGCAATTACCCTTTAATCTTCAATGGCGGTGGGAAATACCCTCATGATTCCATCAATTTCTGTTTCTTTTACCCTAATAATTTGAGCAATTACCCATTTTAGATCTGTAAAAATTAGTATAAACCCTGAAAAATCAGCTTAATTTTGGGTTGATTTTAGTGAGAGATTGAAGCCTTTAAGGATTCATTAATCGAAGCTTTTAAGATGAAGATGATAAAATGATAAAGAAGATGATGAAATGGTGAAGGAAATGAAGATGAAGAAGAAGAAGAAATGATGAAGATGAAGATGGTGAAGATGAAGAAGTAACCTTCTCAACCGGTATCAGGTCATCCGTATCTTTTTTGGCGGATGACCCCTAAAGTTCATGCCTCTAAATATTAATCAAAAGTTCAAATGTTTAAAAGCAAATGAGGCAAAGTTCGTATGTTTAAAATCAAATTTTCCTAAAATAAATTGTTGATTATATATATGCTCCTAATTAAGTTAGTGATAACTAATGTTTAATGAATGTGTAACAATTAAATGAGGCAAGATAAAATAATATAAATTACATTTTTTTTCTCCTTTTTTTTTTATCTTTTTCCAAAACAAATCTGAACTTTTGATAGGTTTTGAATATATATATATGACTATTGATATTTTAAGTGAAACTCCAACAAGTTATTTTGCTACAATAGTATGTTATATTAATATGATTTTTAATATGACGCCTTTTATGCTTGGTGGCACTGTGCGGTTTGGCACCTTGCACAGTCCCAGAACCACCCTTGTGAGGTGGCGGATACTGAAAAAAATCAAGTATGGTTAACATCATCATCATCATCATCATCCTACCCAGTATATCCCGCTCATAGAAAACCATGGAAAGGGTCTTGGGAGGGAAGGACGGCGACAACTCATACCCATACGGTTAACAGTTTAAGTTAAAATAAAAATTACAATTTATAATGTTTTATTTATGTGGTACTTGTCACCGCAGAGTTTTCATATTTTTGAAAACAACATATATATGTTGACAAATTTTGAAATAAATCACTTTCAATATAAGTTACAACAATATCACTTAAGTACTCATCAGATATCTTATAACGCGACTTTGTTTTGATAATCTTAATTGGAAATACTCTTTATATTTTTGTCGTTGATATCGGCAAAATCAAAACTAACTCAAAAGATCATAGAAATTCGGACATGACTTAATTAAACTCTTAAGGCCATTGATATTAACTCGCATATTACTTTTTCCATCATAACCTTACCCTTTATATGATATACACTTAAAAAACAAATAGACAAGCATAAAATAGATTGTTTGTTTAAGTGGCTCAATAATAGTGCTAGTTACATGAGAAACAACAACTAAATGCTATATTAAAAATCCCCACAAGATCCATATATTATCAAGAGACATCATGGCATACTTTAGCTAAGATAGAAAAATAACCATCTCTTAGTTCCTCAAGAATGACATGAATTGGCCTCTTTATTACAAGCATTCACCATATCTTTTGGATTGCAAGAGATGTCAATTGATTATTATCAAGAGACATTATGGCATACTTCAACATTACCAACACTTTCATTGTTTTCCGCTTAAAATTTAAAACATGTAATAAAGTTACTTTTTTTCTCATAAATGCTGCACTTTCATCTTGGCCTCGAAAATGTAATCCAGATTTCAAAAGTAACTTAGCAATATCCGTTGATGCATTTAAACGGTTTATATATTTAACTTTAACTTGATTAGATTGTTTATACAAGCTATATCAGAATGAATTGTTTTTGCATCTAAGATCTTCACAAATGTTTACACATTGATCACAAGTACTATTTGGTCCATGTTGAAGATAGTGTTGCTGGTTCAAGACATTGCAAGCTTATGTAGAAGAAGCAAGATGTGATGAAGAGCTTTAGTTAATCTCCAGGGTGTGCACAAGTCAGCAGCAGCAGAATAGATCAAATGGCTTAGATTTAAGCTTTCCAAGTGTGCACAAGAAGAGGATCAGCAAACACACGTTAGTTTTAAACTTACATGGGTGTGTTTATTGTAGCACGTGTGTATTAGTTTATTAGTTTTCCTTACCACCTCTTTTCTTGTATTTAGTTATAAGGTTGTTACAAGGTTGTTATAGTTGTAACAACCTTACTTTCTTGATTTTGTAATTACTATATATATAGGCACTCCTTCTCTAGCTTGTATTCATTTTCAATCTTAATGAATAAGATTTTCTAAAACTTCTTTCTTTATGTTCTTTTGATCTTCTTTGTTCATACAATTAGTGATTGCTCTAATGTGCAATCTTTAACAAGGTATTAAAGCAATGGTAGAGCATCAGATTACTCTTGATCCATATTATTTTCTCCCTATTATTTGACATCACCTTTTTCTTCAGTTTCCTTTTCTACATTTTGAATTTTTTCTTTCTTGATTAGTCTATCATAACGTGAATCATGGTGAATCAAAGCAACACTTAGAATGTTTCTTCCAATCTTGATCCACCAATGAATGCAGGGTCACCATATTATTTGCATCCATCAGATATAGGACGGAAACTTGTGAATATCACTTTCTAAGGAATTGGTTTTGTGGATTGGATGAGAGTGATGGTCATAGCATTAAGTGGGAGGACCCAATTACATTTTGTAGATGGTACATTGCCCAGACCAACTCAGAGTACACAAGCAAGGGCATGGTATAGAGTTAACAATGTAGTCATGGGCTGGATAATTGCAGTTCGTGAAGATAGCATTGCAAAACGTATACTCTCCTACAAAACAACAAGGGAGATATGGAATAAATTAAATGGAAAATATGGTAAGAGACCTAATGCTCAACTATACTCTTTGCAAGAAGAATTAAATAGCCTTGTTCAAACCCCTAACATGAAAATTTCTGAGTTTTTTTTTACCAAAAATTAAACATTATAGGATGAATTAGATGGATTGAATCCGCTACCCATGTGTTCTTGTGTTGCAGCAAGCACTTGTTCTTGTGAGATTGCAAAAAAGTGCTACAAAATGCAGCAAAATGTCAGAGTGATCAGTTTCCTAATGAAACTTGATAAAAAAATTTGGGCAACTGCACTCAAATATGTTGATGATGGCTGAGTTACCAAACTGTGCACAAGCATATAGGATACTTCTACAAGAGGAGACACACCTTGATATTAGTTCCATAGAAACTAATGACTCAATGGCTTGTAGGGTGGACAAAAGGAAATTCCAAGAAAGAGGTTCTGCTAGGAGTAACTCAAAGAGTGGTAAGGCCAAGAAACAACAACTTTAGTGCAATCATTGCAAAGTAAGTGGACATACTAAAGATTGGTGTTGGAAGATCATTGGATATCCACCTAACTTCAAATGAAATACTTGGAAAAGAAATATTGAAAGACCTGTAGCAAATCTTGCACAAGACACTGCTGAAGAAGGACTTATAACAGCAAAGTTCACACCCTCTCAATACCATTAGTGGCTTGAGATCTTGAGCAAAGAAACAAGTCAAAGCAACAATACTCATGCTAATACTTCTCAAGTGACAGGTACATACTATTTTTCTTCTCTTAATGCGAATTAATGGATTATTGACAATGGTGCTTCTAACCACATATGCCACTTATTGAATATATTCTCTTCTTAAGAGATTATAATAATAAAGAAAATGTTATCACAATATGCTTGATGGGAATAGGATAGGTGTGAAGTACATAGGAACAATCATTTTACAAAATGGATTAGTTCTTAAAAATGTATTGTATGTTCCCTATTTTAAATTCAATTCAATTGTTGTTAACAGGTTAATTTCAGATAAAAATTGTTCTGTTTCTTTTGGTGATGATGGTTGCTATATTCAGGAAGCATTGAAGAAGAAGTGTTGGCTTCCTAGTAAACCACAAAGTGTATTATATGTTTTAAAAGATGAAGGAGCTAGCAATGATACACACATAAACAAAGCTGACAAAATATTGGATGATTCTTGTTGTAGTAACAAAATAAGTGCTACTATCCTATCAGATTCTTTAGCTAATAAGGCCAAACTTTGGCACTTGAGAATGGTTTGCCCATGTATAAACTGAATTTGTTGTTTCTTGAAATAAATGGAAGAGTTGTCCATGATAAATTTGTTTTTACTATATGTCCCCAAGCAAGGCAAAACATAAATACTTATCCTAAATTGTTTTCAAAAACTTTTAAGCCATTGAAACTTTTACACATAGATATTTGGGGCCCCTTCAAATATCTCACTAGAATGAATTGTTTTATGTTTATCACCATTGTGGATGATTATAGTAGGATGACATGGATATTTCTTGTTAAACACAAATCAGATTTTACATATGTTTTCAAGTAATTCCTAAATTACATTGAAAAACAACTTGACTTGCATATTAAAGCAGTCGGGACTGGCGATGCAAGGGAATTGAGTGAAGGAAAAGCTATGAAGTTTTATATAAAAAAAGAATAAAACATGAGTCTAGTTGTCCAGACACACCCCAACAAAATGGATTGGTCGAAAGAAAACAAAAACATGTCATGAAAACAGCTAGAACTCTCTAATTTCAGTCTAATTTACCAATGAGTTTTTGGAGGGACTGTGCACAATGTGCAATCCATATCATAACTAGAATTTCCTTGGAAGTTATAAAAGGAAAAGCTCCTTATGAAATGTTGTTTGGCAAAAAGCCTGACTATTCACACCTAAAGGTGTTTGATTGCTTATGTTTTGTAAGCACACTTAAAAGGGATAGAAACAAGTTTATGCAAAGAGCTAAAAAAGGAGTCTTTATTGGATATTGCCCAGGAAAAAAGGGTTATAAGGTCTATAACCTTGAAACAAAGAATGACATTGCGTCCAAAGATGTTGTCATTCATGAAAACCATTTTCCTTATAAATATAGTAAGCAAAAGGAAGGAATTAATTTCACCAAAAATATTTTCCTACTTGTTTCACTAACTACTGTGAGGATATATTAAATCCTTTAATATGATAGAGGACACAAACAACATACAAACTTTCATTAAGCAAACTGATGTTGACTGTGCTAAAGAAACACAGAACACAAGCATTAAACATGCTGAAACAAGTGAAACATCTCTTAAAAGATCACAAAGAGACACTAAAAAGCAAGCACATCAACAAGACTATTACTGTAATAACAAAAATATATATTGGTGTGGATTGGTAAAATATAGGCCTCCAAACAACTCTTTACAAGAACAGTATTTTGAACCAAAACGTCATAAGACAGCATTAAAAGATCCAAAATGGAAAGAAACTATGTATATGACACCACCCCCTGTATACTATGAATCCACTAATGAAGTGTGCAAATTGTCCAAATCTATGTATGGTCTACAGCAAGCATCTAGGCAATGGTTTGCCAAACTTGCCCAAGAACCTATATTTTTAGGGTACTATCAATCAAAAAATGACTATTCCCTATTCATCAAAAAACAAGTAAATGACATGACTTTTATTGCTATATATGTGGATGACAATATAGTTATAGGAAATAATGTTGTTGAAGTAACAAAGGTCAAAGAACACTTAGACATTACCTTTATTATAAAGGATCTTGGGAAACTAAATTACTTCTTAGGAATAAAAGTCACATATACTAAAGATGGTCTTGTGTTATACAAACACAAATACACTAGGGAATTGTTATTTGAAAGTGGAATAACAAATTTTAAAAGGGTTGTAACCCCTTCGCCCCTCCATCTTAAGTTTATTGCACATGAAGGCAATCTTCTCTTTGATGCCACTCCTTATAGGAGCATTATAGGCAAATTAAAATACCTAACTAACACTAGCTTAAATGTTTCATAAACTATGCAAACACTAAGTCAGTATATGCAACAACCAAGAGATAGTCATTGGGAGGCTCTCTAACACACCTTAAAGTATGTCCATTCAACATGTGGATAACGGATCATCCTTTCTTCTGATGAACACATTACTTTGCAGGCATTCTCTGATAGTGATTGGGCATTATATGTTGACACACGAAGGTCCATTACTGGATATATTCTTCTGTTGGGGAATTCACCAGCTTGTATCCAAGTCAAGCTCTGAGACTGAATATAAAGCAATCTGCAGCAGCTGAAGTCACTTGGATAGTAAGGTTATTAACTGAGTTAGGTGCTAATACTCTACCTATTACTCTACACTGTTATAATGAATCATCTCTTTACATAGCCAGGAATCCGGTTTTTCATGACAGGACAAAATACATTGAAGTGGAATATCTTTCACTAGAGATAAAGTACTAGACGACCTATTACAATTATCTTATTTACCTACCAAGCATCAATTAGCAAAGTAGGAATGTCTAAACCCCTTCCTAGTTTGAGGGGTAATGTTGAAGATAGTGCTGCTGGTTGAAGACATTGCAAGCTTATGTTGAAGAAGCAAGTATATGATGAAGAGCTTCAGTTAATCTCTAGGGTGTGCACAAGTTAGCAACAACAGGATAGATCACTTATATTCAAGCTTCCCAAGTGTTCACAAGAAGAAGATCAGTAACCACATGTCAGGACTTCAAGCTTCATGGGTATCTTTATTTTAGCACGTGTGTATTAGTTTATTAGTTGTGCTTATTAGCTCTTTATGCTCAGTTATAAGGTTGTTAGAGGTGTAACAACCTTCCTTTCTTGATTTTGTAATTACTACAATTAGGCACTCCTTCTCTAGCTTGTATTCATTTTCAATCTTAATGAATAAGATTTTCTAAAGCTTTTTTTACTTTCTGTTCTTGTGTTCTTCCTTGTTCATACAATTATTGATTGCTCTAATGTGCAATCTTTAACAGTCCACCAACATCTTAATCCAATTTTATTATATTACTTCACCCCTAAAGCCTACACTAGTGAGTGAATTGTTTCACCGAGAGTTGAAGTTTAACTTTTAGTAGCAAACAAATAACAACACAAGTAATTACAAAAATCATTCCCGATGCTATAATCTAATTAATTAGAGTACTTATCATAGCATGACTCATTAAATGCATGTGCACGTCCAGACCATGTAGTTGGAGGAAAAGTATAGTTCCAAGGTTGATAAAGGCCTTTTTATTACAAGCCTGTCAATACACATAACGATCATTTACGTCATAATATAAAATTATATATGATAAGTAACCATTGAAAATAATGTAAGTAGACAATTAATATATTGAAAATAGGCATTAAGATTTCGGTAAGTAAGCATTAAGGATAATGTAACTAAGCATAAGAATATGATAAGTAGATATTAATCTTTAATGGTTTGAGCTTAAAATACTCATCTTAAAAATACAGTATCTCAAGAGACTAGTTGTTAAAAAAAAGATTTTGGCAAAATAAGGCAAAAATCACCATTCACCCCAATCATGAAAAATAAATATCAAGCGTTTTAGCGCACTAAGGCAAACATCACAAAAATCATGAAACTCTTCACCAATGAAACATAAAAAGTTATTGCCAACATCATGAAAATGATAATCAAACGAGCATAAAACCATCATAAAAAAAAGGAAATTTCACGTGGTAATCTTGATGTTTTGGGCTTTCCACGTGGTAACGAAAACTTTTAATAAATCCACGCAGTAACCTTAGGTTTACGTAATCATTCTATCGTGACCTTTTTGTACATAAAAACGTGAGCAAACATTAATTTAGAAACTTTAGTGTCGTTGTTCCCCTATCAATGTGACTTACCATTTCAAATGCTATCAATTTCAGCCTTTTTCCCCATAACATAAACCTCAACTTTACCATTTTTCAATAAATCATAAATTTTCCCCCAAATCTGAAAATGGTAGAGATATATTTTGGGGGAAAAAGGTTGAAACTGATGGCATTGTAATGGTGACTTGGTGAGTTGCATAAATAGGCGTATAACAACCTTAAAGCGTCGAAATTAACATTTGTTAACGTTTTATGTGCAAAATGGTCATGGTGAAACAATTTGGTAAACCTCAAGGTTAACGCGTAGATTTTTTAAAAGTTTTAGTTACCACGAGAAAAACCCAAAACCTCAAGATTACCACGTAAAATTTCCAAAAACAAATATCGTTGTTCATTCCTCCATTAAGAAGAATTCAATCCTGAAAAATTAAGTAAACAAGTAATTTTTAAACCTTTTCTTATAAAATGGCATAATTGAATTGGCACTGTTATGTTAGGGTTTCTATTTCGAAATGTATTTTATCCATCCTTTTATTTTTCGAAAAATAAAAAAAAGGAAAGACAACATAACACTAACGCATGTATAGGGTTTGTAAAATTAGATTGAAACATATACTAATTACTATGCTTAGGAGTCGCTTAGATTGAGAGTAAATATTTAAGGTAGTAAAAAAAGTCAAACTAATGCAACAAAAATAATTAGAGATGCAAATAAAATTATTGAAATGATTGTAATATAGGTAGAATAGGAGCAAATTAAAAAAGATGAATAGAAAAAGAATTTTATGTCACTCATTTGGAGGTAAAGAATTCCTCCACCTCTAAATTTATACCACAAAATAAGGGAATTTATTCCTATTTTAGTTTTTCATTATCTTCGAATTCAATTTTTCACCTCTCCAACAATTAATTTTCTCTAATCATCTATTTTAAATTCCTACTTTAACTTTTGTTACCCCTTAAATATTTGCTCTCAATCTAAGCAACCCCTTAATTGTAAAAAGGCCAGATGGCATCTCCGTAAGATTACTAGTTTCTTCCTCCTCTTGAAGCGTAGCTTTTATTATTAAATTCTTGAAAAGTCTATCTATCACCAATTATGCACTTTAAAATGCAGAGTATGAGTTAGTTGAATATTTCACATCTGAGAAATTAGAATAAAGTTAAGATTCTCAAGTGATTACAACTTGACATATGTCCAATTTCAACAACCTTGCTACACCCATTAGGACTACATGCAAAGTGTGGTTTAATTTAATTAATTAAATGATATTTCATGATCCTAATTTTCAATGATTATGATAGTATTACATGAAGTATATTTAAAGATATTATTTAAATAAATAAATAATTGACACTAACAATGAAAAAGTACCATCATCCCATAATAATGCAAAATAATTCTCTTGCACTTTATACGTGGATCTCCTGCGACTAACCATGTATTAAAACAAACACAAATGCATATCAAAAAAACTAACATTAGAGGCGAATTCAAAGGATGCTAATGCAGATTAATCTAAATACACATTATTATATGTAAATCAATCAATATAACTTATTGATTTAATATTAGTAGAAATCCAATTAATATAACTAATATGTTAAAATGGGAGTCTTCGAGATTATGTCACACTTCATTTAATTTAAAAGTACTTTCCTTTTAAAGTCCTCTTTACAAATTCAACCGTTTTTAGCAGAAACATTATGATTAAAGATTCATAATGTCAAAGAAACAACTTTTCTAAAATTCCTATGAAGTTAACAAAAGAAATAAATTTCTACGTTTTAGTAAGTTTTTGTAGGAATTTATTTTCTATGTCATACAAACAATCTTTTAGTTATTTTCTTACCCTATATTCTTTTACACGTTCATTTTTTTGTTGTAAAATACAATAATACATCGGTTTCTGAAACTTCAAAAGTAATGCTTCTTATTCCTATGTCCATTGTCATAGTGAATTTCATTATATATCCATACTAGTATTTCCAACACATTTTAGCTATCCTTAAAAAGTTTACTATTTGTATTATATTAGTCGACATACATTATGGTGTAATAGTGATTTTCAATCAATTATTGTATATATTAATTTATGTAATTATTTAAACAGGAACAAATATCAATTGGACCTCTCAGCTCTCGAAACCTTATCTTAAACATATGAAATGATTTTCCCAACAATTTGTAATGCGTTAAACTGTTACTGCTCCAGTTCGGATTAATCAATAATAGGGCACTTTCCAGTTGCATTGGAGATAAAGGACTCATTTTCTCTCTGTTCTAATTAGTTTGATACTACTTTTTATTTTGACTTATTGTATGCTAAAGTAATTCAATTATGCTCCATTATGCACGTGTTAAGCACATGGATAAAAGACGTTTAAAATACATGGACTACACACGCATTATGTTTGATCAAACTTTTGGATAAAAGAATAGAAAATCATATTTAATTAAGGTAAGATTATTTATATAATATTCAACCTAATTATTGTTTTAATAAATTTGCAAAAATGGTGGTCAAGGGAATACCCACGATCCAGCTATTTGGCTATAAATATTTCATTTACTCCAAACTAATAATAAAATTTAACAATATTACAACTTTATTTTTTATTTTTCTCAAATAAGGAAAACAAACAAAAAATATTTAAGAAAAAGACTTATTTATCAACTAAATGCCAACAACGATACAAAAAATAATCAAAAAAAAAACTTATTTATCAACTAAAGACTTATTTTTTATTTTTCTCAAACAAGTACTCGCTCTCTGTTATCTAATGTTCTTCTCATATGGAATATTCTACCTTAAGGAGATAGAAATTTATTTAATGTTTTTGACACATATTAAGAAAATAAAACATAGGAAAATTTGCTAGAAATAATCTCAAATATCACCCCCTTGTTACGGGCTGGAACATGTAACTTTTTCACTTTTTATCTTTTTTTTTTTTTTTACTTAACTATTCAAAATTAACCCTCTCCTTCATCTATTAATCATAAAAGAAAGAAAAAAGTGGAAAGGTTACCTGTTTTAGCCGGCCGGTTAAAAGGAAGGTGGGTATGTTTATTTTCAACAAATTATGAGAATTGTTGGGATTATTTAAAAATAATTGATAGTTGGGATTATTTTTGTCCAACGGGTGATATATGGGATTATTTTTAGCAAATTTTCCTAAAATATATCCATGTGAGATCTTGTAAGATTCGTATTTTTTATTTTTAGAATTTTTTATAATATGTATTGAGAGATATTTAGGTTTAAAATTTGCATTGATATAGTTGGGATTATTTTTGTCCAACGGGTGGGTATGTGGGATTATTTTTTATTATGTATTTTTAGAATTTTTTATAATATGTATTGAGAGATATTTAGGTTTAAAATTTGCATTGAAAACTGTGCAAAAAGTAAATGGGAAAAACAAAAAGAAACAGAATGAGTATTACATAGTCCGAAGGAATAAAAGAACTCAACAAAGCAATGAATCAAATTTCGTAGATATTTACATAAACAAAAACAAATACTTCATAAATAAATAACAAAAATTTATTTAATTTAAATGACTTCAAATAATATCTATTTATAATAAAATTACTAATAAGCTATACTTAATGAATATATGAAAACATAATTATGATCCAGGTGACACTGAAATATTATGGGCTAAGATACTTGGAATCCAAATGGCCGACTCATTGGGAAATAACCCTACTTGCATTGTCTTGATTTGATCAGAAATCCATTATAAATCATTAAAAAAGGGAAGGACAGTTGCATTATTTGAGATAAGTCATAAGTCAATAGTATTTTTATAAAGATTTTATATGGGCTAGAAATCTTCTACTACATGTCAACGACTCCAACTTTCATCTTAAATCATTCAATTATGTTCTGGTGTTGGACCCACCATACTCTACTATCTTCACCTCTCAATTATAATCATTCATGCCATCTTTCTCCATTCTCCTCTTCCCATCAATTGCTAATTCGTCCACCTCTATATCTTATTATTTGCTCCACTTTAAGTGTTGCCTTTTTCTAATTCTTAATTTTTTTTGTCATTGAAGTTCAGAAACTATTAATCAAAAATTATAAAAAATATTGAAAACTAATAGGATAATTCAATAATTTGATGATACACAATTTAAATAAGATTTCCCTTAACTATCAAACGTCATTTATTCCTTATTGAATGCAACACAAGGACCTTTTACAATCACTAGTAGAGTTAACGTGATTTGCTACTATACAAATAAAGGGGCAGCAAATAACTAAAAGTTTTTTTGCTGTTACTTTAAGAACCAAAAAAAATAAAAATATCATGTGCAATAAATAATCAGAGTAAATAGAAGGGTAAATAGCAGTGTATAAGATTTTTCAACTAAAAGAATAAAGGAGGGTGAAGTGGGTGACTTGTGTTATATAGTTTTTTTGCTTTTGTTCAATAAAAAAAACAACAATAAAATTTTTTTTGTTTGATGTTATAATGTTAAAAATAGTATAGCAAAAAAATATTTTTTTGC